>WEKW01008907.1:0-21118 GCA_013389905.1 Sula dactylatra
AATTCTGAGCTTAGAAGCCTTCAGTTTTCTTTGATGATACCATAATATCTCAAAACAAACAGACCCAAGCTAAATCACTTCAGATATAAGCCTAACCTCATGACTTACACTGAGAGAGAAGCATCCACTATATAAGTAATTGATCATGAAAAATGAACTTTTTGTCCTCTCTGGGATTAATGGCTTTTCATATCCCACTGAGATTTTGTGCATTTTTATGTGGTGAGAGATTTTCTATAATAACAGTATTTCTTTCCATTAAAATTCTATTCTGCCTATAAATACATGTTCTTCAAACAGCTGCGTAAGCCTAATATTGCTATATTCAATTCCTGACAACTTGTGCCTTAAGAGTACTTATATGGTCATTTATATTTCCTGGTTTTGAGAATCAAATCCAAGTTCTATTTTGAGCATTTTCACTGATCTGTTACGCTCTGGCAGGTCGTCTTGGTTTTCTGAGCCTACTTTTGTAGAAAATGCAAGTTAACTTCTACAGGAGTGTTTTGACTTTTTAAATCACTAACATTTGGCAAGTGCTTTAAGATCTTTCAATGACAATTGCTACATGATGCAAAATATGTACATGTAAAACAAACAAGTGAACAAAATCCTCCTGTCCTCCATAGACTCCTCACTCACTGTCCAAGTAATAAAAGTAAGGATATTCGTCATGTATAATGGATTTTAATGTCCTTGAGTTTGGAAGGCATCTCTTTTCATAAAAGCATTAAGGTCTTTCAGACATCATATCCCTTTAGTGCATGGAGAAAGAAAAAGGAAAAGTTATTGTTGTCTTGCTGTCCCCTGACCTGCTTCCCTGCGCTGCACTTTATTTAAGGAAAACCCTATAATATGCAAATACTTTCTCAGTTCAGCATTGTCAGTTGCTTTCTATTGTTCAATCACCAGGCAGGTTTCCCCTCCACAATGTAGTCTCTTGGTGATGAGACTATAACTTGTTGATTAATCTGCGTATTCATCTCATTTATCCTCATCTCAACTTAATTCTTTCCTTTTTCCTGATTAAATAATCTCTTCTGATTTATAGCTGATTTTCTAAACTATTCCAGAAGCCATGTGCATTCCTCATTTTTTTTTTTCAGACCAGCTGTGTGCTTTGCTGAGTGAGCTACACAGTGCAATAGCTACAGCTTTTAGGCCTTTTGTGGATCACACAGCATATTTCAGTAATTAGATGTTGATGCTTTTAGCTTACTGGAGCTTCCTGTCCTATGAGTAGAGCTACACATTTCAGCTGCTTAATTTCTGCCAACTGCAGTTACCAAGTAACATTGCAAAATGTTCGAAGGCTTTGCTGAAAAAGCAACATTCTTTAGAGATTGCCAGGGTTTATAACACATTTAATTTTTCTTTTTTGCATAAGGTGCTGATAAGGTCACATGTTTAACCCTCTGACCCTACTATGTTATAGTGGGGAAAATTTAATTGTTATTTCAATATTTGTGAGCACTGGGCTATTGAGAAAAAAGTATAGAAATTAATAGAAAGGGGGTTTTGTATTAGAGGTTTTTCTTTTAACATGTAAGAGGAAACACTTAAGAAGGGGAGTAAAGTTCAACAGTCAAGGTCAAGTACAGTAGTGAAATGGGCTCCCCTACCTCAGAAATGTGATAGCCTTGTAATGGTTAGTACCAGTGAACCTCATGTGAGGTCAGCAGAGACTATGTTTTATGTAAGAGGGAAAGTTTGATCTCTTTTCCACTTCTAATAACAATATGCTGTTTTATTCAGATCCTGAAGCTTCATGCCATTAGCAGCAGAACAGGCAAAAAAAAAGTACTTGAATTCTAAGCACAGGTGGATGATGAAAGTTGAAGCTCTCCAAGTTGCCAATAGGAAAACTGTAGGATCACTTCTATGTGAGTGCAGAGAAGGGACTCGTTTCAGGTAACTTCAGTTTTTCTGTGCTTTCTATGTACTTCTGCTTCAGCAGAATGGGCCTTCTGAATATGTTAGGTTACAAAGCTATTTTCACCAGTTTTAAGCAATCTTTTTACTTTGGTTGCATGCAGTCTGGCTAGGATGAAACGTACCCAATGCATAATATGAAGTAAGGGAGAAAATATATACAGTAAGAAAGGTCAATGGAGGATCCAGTTCTGATTAATGTGATTTTGACCTTCACTTCACTCCTTTTAAAGAACCTGACACTGAATGTTGCTTAAGCTATCTTAAAGTACAAATACCTAACTTGGGCTGGTATGGATGTAAGGTTTTATTTCCAGGGACAGACAGTAAAGGTTCAGGATCAGGATGGTAGGGAGCACACTGGAGTAGTGCACATTGAAGTAGTGCTAGGAAATGCCCATTTCCTGTATGCACGTGCAGCAAAGATTCTCAAGAGTCCAGCTGAGACAAATGATAGTGCTGAAAAAGGAACAGCCTATTTTTCTGATACTTCTGTGGATGCACTGTTAATGGAGACTGATTAGCTGCATACCCCTGTGCAGCACAGGTAGTTGTTTTGCAGAAATATTTTCAGCATCTTCAAACTTGGGATACCTAAGTGCCTGCCAGTATCAGAAGCATCTAATATGTGTGACTCACTTTTTATCTTACCCTTTTTCCAGAAAGAAATTGTGTGTGTAGTTTGTGTTTTCCCTTGGATTTGGCTTTTTGTCAAAGATGTGTTTACTTCTGTGTTTTTATGTGAGAAAGAAAACATTGCTGCCCTTGGAGTGGAGAGACAAGACTTTGAGACTCGTCCCTGGGAAAACTCAGTCTGTGCCAGAAATGAAATTTACTTTTCTAGAAAGCTGTTCCACTGTGCATAGGAGACCTGAGCTGTTGACTAAAAGTTCACCTCTCCCACCCACAGAGCTGGCTATTCTCAGCCCAGCCTGGCCTTTATTTTCCTGGGAGATAAGGACTGAGACCTGGAACTCGACTTGGCTGAGGCTGCCAGCATGTGATTTCTGTACTACAGATGAGATTGAGATTGGTATACTTTTAATTTTGTTCTTCAAGTCTTTTGGGTGAAGTACAGCAAATACTGTTTAAGGAAAAAGGACTGACTGGGTATTCGTGATTAGAGCATGCAAGAGCAAATAAACATACACACACACGCTCTAAAGGCAGAGAGAGAGGGGTGTGCGTCGCTGCAAGTGCTGTATCAGCTGATTTGGTGCCTACCTAAAAACATAACCCCAACTCTTTAAAATTGATACACAAATTCAGTGGCTACGGTCACACTGTAGTTACTGTAAATCCTTCCTAGTGCAGACCACCGTCATCTGAGTTCCAGCATTTTCTTGGCTACTTGCTGTGTAAAAGAGCTTTTTGACAGAGTCCCAACAATCCTCTTGTCTTTTAAACACTTTACCAAAAGGAAAACAAAGCAAGCTGAACCATCCAGACAAGACAGGGTGGTCTAATAGTTGGAAGTGGAGCACTGGGAACCAGGAGGATTCTGGTTTCTAAGCCATTTGAGCTGCTGCTTCAGTCCTTGACCTCATCGTACTTTTGTCAACATGCCTAGAAAATGGAGCACAAAACTAGACCTGGAAAACTTGATACTGTGTCTGCGTTGAAACTTCCTCAATAAAAGTGTTAGGAGGAAATGCCAAGGACCTGATTTTTCAGTGAATCTGTTTTTTCAGCATATCTGCTTTCTGTGCTGTGTTTAGCCCCTTGCCCTGCAGTCTGTGATATGCTGCAATGCTTTCCAAGTGAGGAGCTGTTTTACGTGCCACACAGCTGAGACTGAAGGTCTTGTGCTGGCTCTGCAGTAACCAGCAGGCTCTGTGGAGTGTCTTTGCTGCAGAACAACAGACCTAAGTCTAGATTTCCTTGCTTTAGGGGGAGTTTCAAGTTTGTTTTTTTTCAAATAACAAAATGGTTTATTGTATAACAGGTAGAATGACTATGAAAAGAAGGAAGGAAAAAATAAAGTAAGTCCGATTAAAACTATGTAAAAGCTGTAACATCAGCCAACCAAAGCAAGGAACCTTCCTGAATCGGGCTGTGTTTACTTCAAACACAGTTCACTGTGCCTTGCTATTTCAGTACATATTGTGTGTGGTATCCCGCTATTTTAAAGATAAGATCAAATTCACAATTCAGATCAAGATGTCACTCCCAGCTGTGAACTTCTTAAGCTTTGCTAAGAGTCACAATGGAAGACCATGGTCTGTGTGGTGCTGTATGTGGTACTGCATAAGGATAAATATGTCAGGATGTCCAAGGGCAGTCTGAGCCTCCTATTGAGCTCAAGAGAATTCTTCTCTTCAGTTTGCCTGGCATCCTTTTGCTGGGAAACTTTTTCAGATGCACTGAATTTAATAAGCATTGTGGAATAAGCAGAGAGGAGGAAAAAAATGAGTAAGAAATAGAGCCACTAGAGCTGCTACCTCTATGAAGAGAAAGGAATCTTTGTAGGTGTGCACACAATTCTTGTATGCTTGTACCACACTGGTACTATTGATATGGAGTAGGGATGGCAGAAGGAAAACTGCAGTCTGCTTAACCTCCTTTCCTCTTCTGCCCTTCTAGCTGTTGCTGGCTCCTCTACTGAGATAAATGAGCTATAGTGGCATTGGGAAACCCCTACTCAGTAGGCTAGAGTCCTTCATATTGTCTGCAGGAGAAAGGAGGCTGTAAGTTTATACATACATAACAAACCAACTTAAAATGCTCACAAACTCAACTATTTGTTTTTAAAATGAAACAGGTTCCATTTAAAGACATGTATAAGTCAACAAGTATTTGTTTGCAATAGGTCCCATGAAAGTACTTTTCCAAAGACAAAACTGGATTTTCATCAGACCTGTCACCCTGTGATAACTACTATGAAGCGAGCCCCAGCACTGTCCCTTCTGGGCCAGATACTTACCACACAGTAGCCCTGCAAAGGTGCAGGTAAGTATCTCAGGACTACCAATTTGTGCTATGCTGTGGTGTGCTTTCTAACATGGTACTTGGCTGACTGTCTCTTGCACTTCCCAGCTGTGGTCCTTCCTTCGTCAGTGACAAGTGCAGACACTCTGTTGGAAGACCCAGTACATGGCATTAGATGCACCAGGGCAGAGACAAAGTGAGGATTCCTGACCACCAGATGTTTGGAAAACATAGAGTTTAATATTAGCTTATTCACAGCAAACATGGGTTCCCAAGTGCTCACAGAAAAGTCTAGATGTTTGATAGGTGGCTGTTGGGACATTTTGCTTTTTTGGGCAAGTTTGGCGTTTTGGGTTTTGTTTTGTTTTGTTTGTTTGTTTGTGGTTTTGTTTGTTTTGTTTTGTTGGGGGGGTCCAAACAAAACAAAATTAAGCCTGGGGAGGTTCCTCATCTGTTTGTGTTCTCTAGGTGTCTTGGTCTTCTCTTTCTTGGGGGTGAAATCTTGACAACATGCATGGGATTTTATTTTACTTAAGCTTTTAGCTTACCTTGTGTCCACAAGTAAAATGAGAGGCAGGCAGCATCTGCAGTCCACTGTGGTGATGTTGCCAGGCTGGTAGTACAAGAATTGTCATGATGCACTGTGGGCATGACATTAAACACCTATCTTTCAGCTTATTTGAGCAAAATAATGAACTTCTTGTACTTGTGCAATTACTGCTTACCTAGCCTCTTGTTGCATTGTGTTTCTATTCACCTGGAGGGCTTTTACTGTAAAGCTTCACAGTACTGTTTTCAGGAAAAGTAGGTGCTTATGACTCAAAGTGGGATGACACAAGCCTCAGGAGCCTATGTAGAAACTGCAGCATCCATAGATGGCAATGTGCCATCAAATGGATGATGCTAGCATTTGCATCTGAAGGGCAGTGCAGGTAGCAGGAGGGAGTGGAATACCTGGAAACTCAGTGGGGTGGGGAATCTGCCTCGACTTGTTCTATATAGTGTCAAGCTTACTACCACTGCACAGCATGATTAACTCCTGGATAGAGTAGGTCTCCACAATGAGTGATTAAATAGACCTGTACCACCTATACCTGCCAAGCCCAGAGCATCAGATACCAGGTAATTGAGCTTTGCTTCCACAAACTTCTGTAAGTCTTGTTATTTTAGCTTTTCTTCTCAAAAACATAAAGATACCAATCAGCCACAGAGTGTACTGGTGATACCCACTGCACAAACTGCAATTACACTTCCCTGAAGCATACATGCAATGACATGCTACTGACCACAAACGTGTGCATGGCTGCCAGAGACCAGCCGTGAAGCCCTTTGCCAACTGAGTGCAGAGAATCAAAGCAGCATGTTTTAACTTTGATTGGCACTTTATCTAGTCAGTGCAATTGTTCTCATCACTTTTGTAATTTTAACAAATTTGGAAGTAATATGGAGGGGAAAAAGGGAAGTTGATACCCATTAACTTTGCTGCTCCTCTGAAATTTTTCTGTTCTTAGCAGAGCTTGACATTTCCGACTCTTGAGAAAAATGGAAAAAAAAAAAAAAAAAAAAACCACAAAACCGGAAAGCTGTTGCAAGTTTTCTGGAGAGAGAAGGACTATTTTTCCGCGGAAAACGTTTGAAAGTCTTAAACGTGGGAACTGCAGCCGTGACTCAGATGCCTCAGAGAAATCATTCTTACCACCAAAGGCTCCCGTGGAGTGCGCCCCGCAGGTGGCAGCAGAGAGCAGGCGGTGCTGGTGGCGATAGCCGTGGGGGGTGCCCCTGGCTGAGTCGCAAAAATCCTCTTGCAAATGTGGGTCTTAATCCCACTTTGCAGGTATGTTTTAATACATCATGAATTGTGTTTAATGATGCGATGCCCTCTGTACACCGTGACTGTGTGCATTTTGCCAGAATACAGGGGGTTGTTGCAAAGAATCTCACACTTATGTCCATGAAGCTGGTGATAAATTGCCCAGTATCACTACTGCCTCATTTTGTTGCTGGCATCCTTCAATATAACAAGGATGGAAAAATTCATCTCTCTGCACTGCTAAGCAGCCAGGAAGTTCTGCCTTGGCTGTCTTTGCAGCTGAGGTATTGCACCCTCCCTCTTGTCTTGTGTTAGTTTTGCCCTAATAGTGCACCTTTTGTCTTGTTTTCCCAAGCAGCAACCAGTGTGGAGCCAATTGTGATGCTTCCTCTGCAAAGAGGGTTCATATATAAACCAACCTAAAAGAGAGACTAACAAGCTAAAGAGTATCTCGAAGCTTTGGAATCTTGAGATTGAGCTCCTGCCAGAGCACAAGTTTCTTGCAAGATGGAGGAAATTATTTAATCCTCCTTGGATATCAATTCTGCAGTGATAAAATATAATACAGAACAGCTAGGTTGCCATTCAAGAAGTTGTCTGTTGAGCAGTGGGTCACTTTCTGTACAAAGGTCCTTTTCAGTATAAAACCACAGTCAAAATAGCATTCAAGATGTTAAGGTTTGTGAAATGACTAATGTGAGAAGGGGTATGGTGCTTTCCTATAAAAGTGCTGCTGCTGTAAGAAGTACTCAGATACTATTGCATTACTCTAAAAGAACAGAAAAATTAGCGGTCCTGAGTCTGGAGGAATTAATTTATGAAGGACAGAAAGAGCATAGATAACTTTTACTCTTCACTGTTTTGTAACACTATAACAAGAAGACAATCACCAGAACGGAGCAAGGAGAATCAAAATTTGTACTTTATTATACAGCATGATTAGACACACTGGCGCTGATGGTGATAATTTAGCAAGAAACAAAAGTTCATAGCTGGTAAGAATACCCATTATTCATGAAAAATGTGTCAGCAGGAGTTACTAAACCTATAGTTCAGGAAGTAAGACAGTCTCATGGTTAAAAATCCAGGGAGATATTTGGAAGGAGTGGGAGGATAATTAACATCTGTCTCCTGTGAAGATCTTGCATATCTTTCTGAAACAGGAAATCCTGGCCACTGACAGACAAGATAGACAGCAGCTCTGATGCAGGCTGGGCATTTGTACTACTCTGCATAATACTGAGTGATGATCTGGGAGGCAATATGAGGTAGTTCATGACTATGGCTGGACTATGACTTGAGAGAAAGAATTTATCAGAAACCAAGTTGTCTTTTGCCTCAACATTTTAACATATTCTCAAATGATTTTCAAGGCTGCTTTAGACCTGTGTTCATTCCAACTGTCTTCAGGCACTGACCTAGGAAGGTGTCAGCAGTGTAAGAAAAGTATAAGCAGGTATGTTCATGCTTTCGTCAGGGGACTGGAGTGTTTACACTTATTGTGATCATTCTCAGAAGTTTCCCCTTTTTTCTTCTGACTTGATAAGGCACTAGTATCTCTCTCTCTCACTGAAAACACAATCTGTTTGATGTTTGGTAACTGGAATATGGATCAACACCAGTGGCCAGCCCCGTTGCAAAGATACTGTTTGTGATGTTCATAATATGATATCTGCAGATTCGTGAGTTCTGAACAGTCACCGTTTCACAGTGTGGGCCCTAAGAGTTCCTCCTCTTATCCAGAATTCACACAGGACGGAATGAACTGTGGTGAGATGTGTGTGGTTTATTTACTGGTGGCCTACACTAGCCATCAGGAATCTGTAAAACTTTATAGGTTAACAAGACCACAATTTCTACTTGAAAAGTTTCCCCACTTTGCATCACCAAACTCTGTACAGAATCATGCTGTTCTAGCCCAAGGGAAACTTCAGAATTTCTACACAAGAAAAACCTAATCTTTTTGGAAGGTTTCACATTAAAATGATCAGATGGTATTTACTAAAAGGCAACTAAAAATTTAGCCAAAGCAATTATAATTGTCTAGACCATATGGGCCTACAGAAACAGTGGAAATCAAGTTATATCTACATAACAGGGTAAATCAGTGAATTATAATGTTTGTGTTGCTGTTGCAAAGTGGTTGCTGGTACCCAAACATGCTAACCTAAAGGTAGGCAAGGAATCTGACCTCTCTACTGCAGCTATTTCTGGTACTGTCAGACAAAGAGCAATCTAACCACAGGCTGAAAACTTTCCAGAGAGTTTGATGGGATCTGTGGAAACTATGCCAAACACCTGCATTATTAATAGAAAATTAACTACATTAGCCACAAAAGGTTAAAAAATGAAGAAATTTTATAGGTTCTGTAGATGGGGTAAACAAAAAAAAGACATTTGAACTATGCCAGCAGTGGTATTTTGGCAATACAGAAGCAGATTCCAAACAATCTTAAATCTAGAGACAGTGTGCACTCAAGAAATCTATGGACATGGGCCAGTAGCAAGCATGCAAAAAAACCCTGCCTTATTTCACGTATCCTTAACGCTGCTGTTCTTCTGCAAGTGTGTTTGTGGTTGTCCTGCATTGCAAAAATCCAACCTAGAGATGTGGAAGTTAATGTCAGGTTCCCATCAGTCAAAACTTCAGCCAAATATCCAAATGCATTTCAACTGATTACTTTTCTAGATCCTTCCATTGCTGTCAGAGAATCACGTTTATACTGAAATGATTCTAAATCTGAGGGTAAGATCCTGTTTATGATTACAGTAGATTTATGTAGAAAATGCATACCATTAGACAGGAATATTTGGCCAAGTGGGTAGGACCCAGAAAGTGTTCTAGTTAAACTCATCTTCTGTTGCAATTTATGCCCACATTGACCGCTGTCCTTTGCATAAGTCAAGGAAAGGAAAACAATATTCTATTGAAAAATCTGCTTCAACATTGTCTCCCTAAGGATGGGGACGTAAATCCTCAGCAGGAATACAATTCTGGGGGGCACTTCAATGATATTTGTCCAATGTTTAATTCTACGGGATCTTTTTGTATAAGTATTTTCTTTCTTGTTAATTCATCAAAATACTAAACATTTATATCAACACAGCGAACCCCAAAATTCATAAAGACTTAACTCCAGTCAAATGAGGAGAAGTGGGAAATGTACCAAAACTCCTCTTTAAGAGCTTGCTAGCCTGCCTGCTGTCAGAATATTTTGGTGTATTTTTCATTCTAATGAATGAAATCTACTCAAATAAAATGAACTATAAAATGAACAACCATCAGGGGTTTTCAAGCTATCCAGTGCACACTATTAGTGTACTAATATATTAGACTATATTGTCCTTGTGCAATATTTGTGGATATTATTGGGAATTTCTCTATTGATTTTAGAGGGAGGAAGATTGGGCCTTGTGTTATTATATTAATCATTTGGTAAATATTTCTCTAAAATGTAGGAATATAGAAGTTACCAGGGGCAGAGTGATGGTCGAACATCCTGTTTTCAACAGTGGCCAATTCCCAGGGCCCCACAGGAAGGCAAATCCCCGCCTTTCCTTCCCCCCATGTCTAGTGACAGTTGTATCACAGGAGACTGCTGTCAGTCTGTCTCTGATCATTGGTAGCCGTGGTGTAAACCTGATTGATAGCTCTGGCTGATTTCTTGCTAGCTAGCTCACCACTTTGTCTGACCCAAACTTCATCCTGTATGCATATCTGTATGTATCTCTTCCTTCAATGCTCAACTTCTTTGTTCAGTGACCTGCGGCAGCAATGGATCTCCAGGTTAATTATAAAAAGCAGTAAAATACTTCCTTTGTACTACTTTAATTCTATTAACCCACATTAATATCCAGAGCACCTCCGTTTATTTCTCAGTTATTATCAGACAGATGCTAGTAAAAATGAGAGCAGAAGTAGGGCAATTGTCTTTTAGTGATTTTTTTTTTTTTTTTTTTTTTTTTTTTTTTTTTTTTTTTTTTTTTTTTTTTTTTCTGTTCTTGTTCTGTAGGAGGGACCTGTTCCAGACAGGTTTGTTCTAAGCATTCATTACTGACAATACCCCTCTTATATCTGCTTTCTCTGCCTGCATTAGAATATTGCAGTTCTAAAATCAGCAAGATTAAGTTTTACTAACTAAAAGACATTGTTAATCAACTGTCATGCATGTGACTCTGTATGTGTGCATTTAGAAAAAACTTTGGAGTTATACTTAGACCAAACTAATGGGAAAAGAACATCCCTTGCAGAAGCTGTATTTTGGAATAAATACAGCAGCCCTATAGCGCTCGCTTTCCATGCTGAAATATGTATGCAAAAAAACAAACCTGCAACACGGAAGAATTTAAATACATCTCAAGATATGCCATTTCTGTTTCCCCTGCCAGGTGAAGATGAGATTCTGCCCAAGCAAGCTATAGCATATGTGTCCTATTAGGCCAACTAAAGGAGGCCTAATAGAAACCCATGTGTTACTCAGTCCAGTCAGTCTGCTGGCTTGTCAAGCTTTCAGGTAACTCCTCTCAAAGATTTCCAGAGGTGAAAATGGTGCTTTATTAACATATAATAAATAATCTTCTCAAAGAAGTAATCTGGGTAGGCCAGAAGTGCAGCAAAATGCATAAGCATGGTGAAGTTTGCAGGAAAACCAGGGGATCAGGCCCAGTCAGCATGGCTTCATGAAAGGCAGCTCCTGCCTGACCAACCTGACCTCCTTCTATGACCAGGTGACCCACCTAGTGGATGAAGGAAAGTCTGTGGATGTTGTCAACCTGGACTTTAGCAAGGCCTTTGATACTGTCTCCCACATCATCCTCCTAGAGAAGCTGGCAGCTCATGGCTTGGACAGGTGTACTCCTTGCTGGGTAAAAAAACTGGCTGGATGGCCGAGCCCAGAGAGTTGTGGTGAACAAAGCTAAATCCAGTTGGTGACCAGTCACAAGCGGTGTTCCCCAGGGCTCAGTTTTGGGGCCAGTCTTGTTTAATGTCTTTATCAATGATCTGGGCAAGCGGACTGAGTGCACCCTCAGTAAGTTTGCAGATGACACCAAATGGGGTGGGAGTGTTGATCTGCTCGAGGGTAGGAAGGCTCTGCAGAGAGATCTGGACAGGCTGGATCAACGGGCCGAGGTCAATTGTATGAGGTTTAACAAGGCCAAGTGCCAGGTCTTGCACTTCAGTCACAACAACCCCATGCAACGCTACAGGCTTGGGGAAGACTGGCTGGAAAGCTGCCCGGCAGAGAAGGACCTGGGGGTGCTGGTCGACAGCCAGCTGAACATGAGCCAGCAGTGTGCCCAGGTGGCCAAGGCGGCCAACAGCATCCTGCCTTGTATCAGGAATAGTGTGGCCAGCAGGAGTAGGGAAGTGATCGTGCCCCTGTACTCAGCACTGGTGAGGCCATACCTCGAATACTCTGTTCAGTTTTGGGCCTCTCAGTACAAGAAGGACACTGAGGTGCTGGAGTGTGTCCAGAGGAGGGCAACAAAGCTGGAGAAGGGTCTGGAGAACAAGTCTTATGAGGAACGGCTGAGGGAACTGGGGTTGTTTAGCCTGGAGAAGAGGAGGCTGAAGGGAGACCTTATTGCTCTCTCCAACTACCTGAAAGGAGGTTGTAGCGAGGTGGGTGTTGGTCTCTTCTCCCAAGTCAAGTGTGATAGGGCGAGAGGAAATGGCCTCAAGTTGCATCAGGGGAGGTTTAGATTGGATATTTGGAAAAATTTCTTTACTGAAAGAGGGATCAGGCATTGGAACAGGCTGTCCAGAGAGGTGGTGAAGTCACCATCCCTGGAGGTGTTAAAAAAACACGTAGACGTGGCACTTCAGGGCATGATTTAGGAGGCGTGGTGGTGTTGGGTTGATGGTTGGACTTGACAATCCTAGAGGTCTTTTCCAACCTTAATGATTCTATGCTTCTCAGTTATGAGAAAGAGAAAGAAAAGCAGGTAGTCATTTAGGGAAATTCAATTTTCAAGTTAATGCTAATGACACCTTTTAGACATCTATATCTACAAAATTAAATATATATTGTTAAAACTAATTTGGGCAATGAAAGACTTCATCAATGGACACGGTTTGAAATCTTTTTACAAAGGCATGTCATAAGTACATGCCAGGCATCTGAAGTGAAAAAGTAAAATAAAATGGATTTAAGAGTGATACAAAAGAGAACCAGCTTTCCCCAGGTACTGCAAAGAGTTTATCATAATGTAGTCACTGTTCATGGCTTTCTGTGTATTTCTTTTCTGCATTTCTCTTGGATTCAAGTAATTATGTTAGGCACAGTAAATTTTAGGCACACTCTGAAATGCAGGGAAAGCAGAAGAATTTTATGGCGACTTCTGCCATCCAAATCTCCTGATTGGAATAAATTTATGGAATAAATCAAAACCCAGCAGAAGTGAATGGGTCTTTCAGATCATTTCAAATGTCTTTTGATCAAGTACTCATTGCTTTTTGTTGTGGTTTTCTCTGGAGAGAGAAACTTGATGGTAATAGTTCTACTGCAGAAACAATTTCATTTCAAAGTAGTAACTTTAATTTCTGAATTATGAGTGATCTTGCAAACTGGTTTATTTCCTTTTGTAGACCAGCCTTTGTCACTCAAAAGCCACAGGCTTATTTAGATTTCACATTATCATCAAGCAGGCAGAATGTCAGGAAATCCTGCTCTACTGGTCCAAGTCACTGATACCAGTTTGATCTATTTCAAAGTCTGTAATATTTCTTGAAAGTGCCTTCCTGGAATAGTTGAAGTCTTGCTCTGCGATCAGGACCCGGAACCATGCTACTCTCACCTGCATTCTTGCTAACTGGATGATGCACTATATGCAGGTGAAAGAAAAACATACTCCTCCTCCTGGGCTGAAGCGACCTGAAGGATGACACACGGGAAATCTGGGGAGTGGCCATCCAGATGCACAGATACAGTGTGTGACCAAATATATAAGTGGTTAGGTGTGTGAATCCATTTCCTTCCTAAGACTATGTCTATCGTTAGAGGGGCATTTCCTTAAGTGATACTTAGTCATTGTAGTTGAGCTATTAGTAAGTACCCTTAAGTGTAAAATCCCTACACTCCTTCCTAATGACTTTACTTCAGTTAGGCCAAACAATGTGTTCTGTATTGATTATAACTTTACTTATTTTTCTTTTATTGTAATGACTTATGCACAGAGAAAATGAGACAGTTCTTGGTGACAGGATAAGAAAATTGCCTTATACTGCAGGTACAGATGGGTCCACTAGAATGTTTTTTGGAGCTGGAGGGACCAAGGTTTTCCTGATGAAAGTCCCCTGATCTCAAAAGCCAGTATGATCTCATATTTTATGGTTAAAATACCTCCCCTTCCACCTTATTTTCTTTTTACATGACTTCTAATAAACTTCTTTTTAGTATGTTGAAAGAAAAAAAAATAATAGAACCAGATCTTCCACTTGTACTTCACAGCTTTTATGCACAGCTCCCTGTCCCAGCTATGTGTGCGAACAGACAATGGGCTGGGAGAGTCATTAAGAACTGCTAAATTCCCATGTGTATCACTCTGAGATAGGGAACATGGGTGCCCTAAACTGGGTTTAAAACAAGGGTGAAGCCAGACAACCAAGGACATCCATGCAGGTGTTCCAAACAAATGCCTGGTTGATTTGTTGGTTAGAAAAATGTTCCATCACCTTCTGCCCTGAGGCAGGGCTGAAGTCCACCACTTGCCATTCTGGCCTTCTATCATAAAATAGATCTGGAGCAGAATATAGTTTTTTCCCTTCTTCCTCTTCTACGTTCCCTTTCCTGTGAAGAAACAAAGGTGAAATGTGTCTTGTCTTCCCCTTTGTAAGCTAAAAGAATTCAGTCAAATAGATGTAATGATTTCCTGTCTTAATGCTCCCACTCCCTGAAATATGTCCATTTCTTACACTTACAGAAGAACTTGCACTCCACCATTTATTTTTGCCTCTAAAATTTCCTTGTTTCCTGCCACAATGACAATACTGAAATCAGTCTTTTGAAAGAGATCTATCCTTTGATATTATCTCCAGGGAGTGGAATATGATCTTAAAGGCAGCTACCTAACAATGTAACTGTGGTGCTAATGGTGGGGCGTGCCTGTTTTCTACTCTCCTACCTACCTTAACCAGTTGAATTATGTGACCTGGCGAAGTCACACCCCTGCACGAACAATGCTGCTGCTCCTGTGCTGCGTTATTTTTACATTACATTTATGCTGAACTGTCCTGCTTCGTGGACTGACTAAACCAAAATCTACTGCTGAAGAATGAATGACAGGCCTCTGGCATTGCATGTGTGTCACAGCTATGGGCTGTGACCCAGTTGTTAACTGAATGTGAGACCTACATGAAAGAGGAAATGGTGAAGATGAATTAAGAGGTGGTACTTTTTCTGCTGAAACAGAACTGGATTGAAGCCCTATGCGCTTCAGCAAAATCTGAAGTGATGCTATCTAAATCCCTAAGAATTATGATTAAAAAATGACAGTGCTATTTTTTCATTCATATGTTGCCACATATTCATGATAAATGAAACTGTCCTGTATTTGTCTTGATATATTTCATATCTCTCAGTTGATTTTGGTAAAGTCCAAGCTTTTATTTTTTTATTTCATAAAATAAAAGCCATGACTATAGCTGTGTAAATAGTATGACTTATAGACATGGTCAATCAAAAGCCCTTCCAAATAAAGGTAGAAGTATCTTTTTCCTGAAAAACATGCCCTTCTAGGGCTTTGCAGCTTTCTTTAAAATCCTAGCAGTAATTTTTATTTCACTATAAATTGCTTTTTAAGAATCTGAATCTGCAAATCATAGCTACCAGGTGTAATCCTCATTTTTTAACTGCTAGGTGCACAAACTGTGTGAAATACACTGATATACATATATATGCATAAAGGTACATGGCAGAATCCTGTTACTTTTATCATTACCTGATTGGCTTCGATGGACTTGCTCTATTTTCTTGCTCTGATACTGCTTTGAGTGACTAACCCATTCCCTTTTGTCCTTTCTGTCTCTTCCAGAGGAAATGATAGCACACATTGCCTTGTGTTATTTATTGAGCTACCTAGCGTTTTGTGACTTTATTGATATATAATTAAAAAGCACTTTGAGAACCTCAACAGGAAAATGGACTTTAAGTAGGAAGTAGGACAACAATTAAAAGCAGAAAACATCAAAAGAAACATCTGTTGCAATTATAGTCTGACTCTACCTTATTGATAAAGATGGAATCAAGCTGTTATTGCAGGTAACTCCAGGAATTTCTTTTTTTTATTCAGTTTAACCATAACTGAAATAATCACATAAAATGGGTACTGAGGGCTTTGCAAAATAAAATGTATATTCTGCATTTCAAACTCCTGGTGTGGGAATTCCTAATTATAGATTTGTATTTGTGAGATCAGCAGGGGAGGCTCTGAGTTTCTGTAATAATCCTGTATTAGCCATGTACCAAGAGTGTTAAGAGACAGCAAACAAGTTATATCAGTAGGTTTGAGAAGTGATAACGATACTTGTAGCTAAACCAAGCTGGACATTCAGATAGCTGTATGTCTTCTGTTACTTCAAAAGGGTAGCTCTAAACCACAGTAGCTTCAAATGCAGCAAAGATGTATTTGCCAGTGAAAGATGAAGTATTGCTCAAGACAGGAGCTGTTCAACATTATATATTGGTACAATGTATATGGCATATAAGGGGAACTATGACTACTGAATTTGAGGGCTCAATTTCTGATACGTGTTGCCTAACAAGCCATTTTGTGACCTTTAGCAGGCTAAAATTTTCATACTAGCTGTATTGCCCAAAAAAGTAGAGCTTGAAACTTACATGATGCTGAGCTTAGTCTGTGTCTGTAGAATACAAGGGTGAAAGCTAGCAGAAAAAAGAAACTGCTCTGAGGAAAAATAGGTGATCAAGCCCACAGGTCTTAACTGAGACTGGTTCTGAAATATTTTACATACATCTGTCCATTTGACAATCTCTGCTATAAATGGGTTTCATGCCTTAGGGATGCTGAAGGCAGAATAGATTTTAATCCCCCTGGAAACTGAAGGCTATTAGAAGTTAATTATAACGCCTCATTTTTGTAGCAATACAAATGGGACTTTATAACCTTAATGACCACAGGTGTGAGTTCTTGTTCAATTTGTAACTCTGCAATTATTCCCAAATCCCACAGGATTAATATTACAGTTGATCAGGTGTTATTGGAACTTTTCTACTTCCTCTGGACTCTGTCAGCAGTTAGCCTGAAGATGGAGAGGAGATTTTGATGAAAAAAATCAGCCTTTTATCATGTCCACATTTAGGCAATTTGTTAAGGTAAGACCAGGCTACCCACTCCTGCAGGAATTCTTTTATGATCTGCTCTTCTGTGAGGGTAGACCTACTTCCTACTCCATGTATTGTATGCTCTGTTGCCCATCTTGTGACCAAGGGCTTTTCATATAAAGGCCTGTTGATTCTATGACATCCTGTTTCATTTTTCCCACAGCATAAGGATCTTTGGGCCTCCTGGGAAAAAAAACATTTCAGTAATCCTGGTGGTGGGGAGCAAGGTAGTCTGCAAAAGAAATTAAGAAAGTGCCTACACTTTAAATTTCTTGCAGTTTCTGTGGAATAATATTAGCTGTTTCACAACTATTGCTTCAGATATTCATACTATAGCATCATCTTGTAATTAATCTGCAGTGCCTTTGGATCATTGCATTCACAAAGCACTGGCAGGTTTTGAACAGAAAGCTCAGCATCCTAGTCAGATTATGTTCTGCCACCACATTTGTATATTGTCTATGAACAGTCTGTATGACTGTGTATAACTTTTGTGTAGTCTAACTGTAAAAATCAGTAGAATACTGTTGTTTTAGTCAAACTAATTCCCAAGTAGTGATTTACTATCCATTCCCCCATCCTGTTTCTGTAAGCTAGTGCCATGTTCAAACCATGGAGAGCATGAAATGCTCACAACAGTGTACTATGATATGACCCTTGTAGGGAAAAAGACCTGTAAATGTGGTAAATCTGCTTTAGACTGAATCAGAACCAAGGAGATAAGGTCATGGGTCCTGGCAAACAGGGACAAGCTGAAACCAAGCAGACATTTCTCCCCAATCTGTTAGGGAGTGAAAGAGGGAGTGACTCTATATATTGTCAAGTCTTGGCTTAAGTCTCCATTAGGGGTGAGAGAGAATGGCAAATGTGGAACAATGAGCTGAAGCCAGAAATACATGCAGAGCTTTCCCTAGGCAAGGACAGATGCTGGGCATGGGAGATCCTTTCAGAGCAGAGGAGAACTGTTGCTTGCTAGAAGCCTGTCAACTTTACTACTATTGGTGGGGCGGCTGCCATGTCGAGGCTGAAAAGATAGTGGTCAGAGCTCCCATCGTAGGAGACCCATCAAGAAAGCAAACCCACAATTCAAGGACCTCCTGAGTCAGTAGTTGTAGACATATCTTCACATTTTATAGCCCTTGTAGCTTGTCTTCCATGAGTTTATCCAGCTGCTTTTTGAGAGCATTTATACTCTTCAGAATCAGAATATCCTCTGCCATAATTTGATTTCGCACATAAATGTGGTGCCTGGTTTACTTCAAGTCCATTGTTCCTAAGGGTAGGAAATAATGAATAGCCATTCCCCATTCACTTCTGCATACCAGTCGTGGTCTTCTATGCCTGTGTTGCCCATTCCCCACCATTTTCTTTTGCCCAGGCTGAAGATCCCAAATCTGTTTATTCTGTCTTCATCCACAAATAATTCTGTAACTTTGAGCTTTTTTCAGCCCTTCTGTGTACATCTTGTATTGCTGCAACATCTTCTCTTGAGCTTCCTTTTTCCTACCTGGGGGTACCAGGTGTTCACTCAATACTAGAGGCTGGGTCCATAATTCCTGTAGTGTATCAGAGCTTTGGGGATGTAGAAAAAGTTACTTCAAACGTTGCTTTCATGTAAAGAGAGGTATTTGTTGATTTGTTGTTTGTTTGTTTGTTTTGTTTGGAGTCTCACTTCTACATGTTCATCTCAGCCTTGGCAGAGCTTAGAGATTATAAGGTATTTTCAAATGTTTACTATGCATGTAGGACTACACAGCCTACACAAGGGCTGAAGAGACTGCAGGTGTGTGTGTGGGGTACACAGCCAGCTAGCAAGGCAGAAAACAAATGAGACTCCTTATTACACTTGTGCAGCTTGCTGACTGGGGGGAAGGGAAGGAGACAATTCATAGAGCATCCAAAAAAAGCAGGCTACTAACCATGCATGCAGGTTATTCTTTCTTGGAGGATTTTAGTTTGAGGATGTGCCCAAAAGTAGAAGATGCTCCTGTTCAGATATTGGTAAATCAGGTAGACATGGCCTGCTGCTATTTTCCAAGAAGTGGGCAGACCTGCTAGTAATGTAGACAAGACTGAGAAAACTATATATGTGTTATATGTCTTTGTATTATCCATGGACAAGTTTTTTCCTCATCTGCACCAATAAGATTTCCATCAAAATTATGCAAATTCTCAAAGTTGATGCAGACCTTGCAAATTCTCCCAGAGATCTGATTATTGTGCCTTACTCTCTCATGCCCTAGCATACGGGAAGGGAGGTCCTTTCCTATAGTGTGGCACAAGTTTAGTCTTTGTGCCTATTCTTGGAGAAGCAATTCTCTTCTTTATACCTTGCAGCAACTAGACAGCCCTGCATACACACCTTTTCTCAGAGGGGAATGAAGTCCAGAAGGCACAACTTCTCACTAACCAGGAGAATCTCACAGGTATGTGAACTACTTCCCAACTGAAACCACAAAGGCCACAAGCTGGCTGCATACCAGAACTTAAACTGAGACATTTCTGCTCACCAGAATGACCAGGAACAAGTCATGACCACTGCTAAGGGATGGCCCAGCTGGTAGGCGACACACTTGTGAAGGAACAAGGTCCTGTTGTTGAAGATAAACCTCTTCTCCACCTGCAAACCCTCTCTGAAAGCAGCATTGCAACCAGGAGTTAAGACAGTGGATGATTCATATGGAAATACAGTTGTTTGTAGGCACAAGACATCCTCGCACAAAAGAAATTGTGTAATGTGCAGCCAATCTTGAATTGAGAGAAATCCAAATACAAGTGGTTGTTCTATCTAATTGGCCTTGGGCTATATTACTTTCCTCAGGTAGAGAAGAGAGTAGTAGCTGGGAAAACAACAGAAAAGATGCTGAATACTAAGTGCAGACCCTTCATACATTTCTCCTGGCCTGGGCAAGGCTTTATTTCCCTCTTCCTCAGATCCTTGTCATGTTGATAGCTCAGTATCTTGCCCTGGGGACAGGGAGCTGAGAGGAGGAATAGAACAGAGGCATTGTACACAGAGGGTGAGGCACCAGTAGTTCAATGCAGTTTCCATTTTGCCAATGCAAATCACTTCCCTCTCTTCAGCATTCTCCAAATCAGGAACCAGTATATAGCCATAGCAGCATGATAGTTAACATCATAACAGGCAAAGACATTGCTTAGCCATAACTGTGTTTTCTCGTGGTCTTAAGTATTTCAAGGTAATTACGTGGAGACAGAGGATAATCTATTTCTAAAATGCTGGTATAGGTATTTATTCTGCAATTTCTTTCAAACAAAAGCATTCCTTTGGTTGTAACTGCTTTGATTACCACAGAACAGATGCACAGATTACCACAGTGACAGATGCACAAGGCTGCAGATGAAGGTGTGTGTGTGCCTAGGCCTGTGTACAGCAGTGTAGGGTTACGGTGTTCCCTTAGCCCAGACCCTGGAAGAGCAGAGCATCTGAAATGCCAAAGTCCACACCTGCAATCTGGCTTAGGGCCAGCTAGCTCCAGCGCACCAGGCTTACCTCCTTGTCGGACCTTTGGCACTAAGGTTTACGCTATCGCATTGAACTCCACTGACCTTGTGCCGCTCACCCAAGGCTGCCTGGGATATGGATGCTTTCCGGTCAGTCTGGCAGTCATTCCTGGAGCACGGCTAACAAACTGACAGGCCTGAGTGGCTCACGGATTGCAGCTGTGGCAAGAAGGGCAGGACAGGGTCCAGCTTTCACATGGCACACTCTGGTTAGAGCGCTCAGATATGGGTACCAGAGAACAGGACTGAGTGGCCTCCAGTGGCTCCTGCGAGCCCTAACCCCCATTTTTTCACTGCCCGGGAGGTGGCCGAGTGACACGTGGACCCGTCCGGGTCTCGTCTGAAAGCCCCTCTCCCCATGCTGCACCCGCAACACCCAGAATTCCCGGGAGCAGAGGGAATGCCACCGTGCATTGGGACCTCAGCGTCCCAAGGACAGATTTCTCTGGGGCGGAGTTCCACGGCGGCTTTGCCCAGTTTCACCCCACGCGAGGAAATGGGGCTCTTGTGCAGGGCGGCAGGTGCCGCGGCGGGGGAAGCGGCGCCCCGCTCCTTCCTCCCCGGCCCGCCCCGCTTCCTC
>WEKW01008907.1:21178-40619 GCA_013389905.1 Sula dactylatra
GTGCGGGGCAGCGCGGGGGGCCGCGGGGGGGCCCGCGGGACGCGTCGTGGGGCGAAGCGGCGGTTTGACGCACACCCATACCCCTCCTCGTAGTTTACTTGCGGAGCGCTTTTTTCTTGTTTCTTGCTTATTTTCGGTGTTTTCGCGTGAAGCGGTGTGCGAGAACATCTTTTTGCGCGTTCGTAGCGGGTGCTGGGAAATGAAGAGCTTTTGGGGTGTCCTGCAAGGCTTTTGTTAGCGCTAGACCCTCGTTGTTCTTTTGGAAACCTGCGAGGAAAGGGCGCTTGTGTTGGATGCGCCTTGATATTTACAACTGAGAACTTGCCCATCCAGGCACTATCAGCCCTGAGGAAGCTCACCGTAGTGATTTAGATGGCAATAGTAATTTATTTTTGTAATCGGTTCCTCAAATACAGAAATAGGATTTACTGATGTACTTTTTTTGTAATTTTCATAAATGATATAAATAATAATAATGTATTAATCTGTTGGGAAGTGCTCCTAAAAAGTTGTTAAAACTCTGGCAGATATGACAGGAATGTCTCTACAGCTGCCCTGCTTTAAATAGCCCTTTTTTGCTGCTGTAACCACACTGCTATCATTTTAAGTGCACATTCCACACGTGAAGAAATAAATCAAATTAAGTGATGAACTTGTCCTTGCAACTAAAGACAATTGTGTCATCGCGATGCTTCTTGAGTTACTTAGTGATTGTTTTGACCCTCCAAAAATATGAGTTCAAAATTGAAACAATGAAGAATGTAATGTTGCCACGTATTACGTGATAATATGAGGGTCAGGCTCTTCCACAGGAAAAATCTCTGGCCTTAATAAAAATGAAATTGCTCATGTATATGGAAAAAACTAAGATGACTTAGAATTTATAATTATGTTCCCTACATGACTTCCATGCTCCCATTGAGTTTTCCTGTTCTGATATTTCTTAAAGAAGTTAAAGCTAAGAGAATTTTTGTTTAAGTGATAATTTTTTTAATTTTCATTGCCATTATATATTTGCCAGGGACAACATAAAATGAACTGTATTTGATATTCTTTTAAGGCAGCTGGCAAAAACCTAATTTGCAAATAAAATCCGCTGGGAAGCTGCTGTTCCTTTTTTTAGTGAATTGTGACTCTCTTACCTTGGGTTGTCAAAACAAGGGAGGAAGACAGTTGGAATAACTGCTGAATAAATGAAAGATGCGTGTCATATTCCAGTGTGCCTGCGGTCACAGGAAAAGTGCCCTTTAATTGTGTGGGGAATCTCATCACAGAGATTTTATAAATGGAGCAGGCTAATCAACCGATAAATGACCAGAGAAAGTACTTTCTTCTTTGCTTTTTAGGACTGACTGAAATTAAACACCCACTCCTTTTCTGCTTTCAACTTCAAAAGTCTAAAACTAACATTGAGTCTCAAAGGAGGCAAAGGAAGTGATTTTTGGCCATTGAGCCGGTAGGTCAGCAGGTAGTTATTCAATAAATGTCTTATCCCCAAACCATTTCATTATCAGACACTAGAAAGATCAACAATATTAAATTCTGGTGATGTTAACTCTAAAGTTGATTTGAAGCTAGATAAATGTTGAACCACATCTTCCCTGTATGGGTACTGTAAAAACCTTGGAATGGGACTGGTTGTTAGTAGAACAGCTTGTATTTTTTTATTGCTGTCCTAGTAACTTTGGTTATTCTATAAAGACGTTCATTACAGCTCTGTAATTATTTCAGTACATAGTTAACTATGATCAATGCCTTTGAGTGCTTTGTTTTTTCAAAGGGGATAAGAAGAGGCTGAAGAGCATTACTCAAACTGAATCTGTCATCTGTATTTGTTTTAAGTTGCACCCTAGTGATTTGAGTAGGATGGTAGACATGAATGTGGATTGTGGATCTGGGCCATGAATCCTTAACATTTTTAACTAAGCTAGATGGACATTTTTTTTTAACTGCCATGTTACAATAGCTTTCATCTATGGTGTCCTAATAGCCTATTAGAAATTTCGTAAAAGAGCATGTCTTCATCTGTTAATTTCTGTTGAATTCAGCAAACTTTCACTGTCCAGTGTTATGCCAGGCTGAATGTGTCAGTCTTTGTTTTCCTGTCTGCATATTTGTTTCACAAATTATGTAATGAGTTTTGGAAATACTGCTCATGGGATGTTGGTGTCAAAAAGCTAGGAGTGAACATAAAGTG
Organism: Sula dactylatra; assembly: GCA_013389905.1. NCBI lineage: Eukaryota > Metazoa > Chordata > Aves > Suliformes > Sulidae > Sula > Sula dactylatra. The sequence continues at coordinate 23,376 of WEKW01008907.1, forward strand.
TTGTCACAATTGAGATTACTTATATTGTTAGCTTGCTAGAGCTACAGATGCTGTGAATCAAACTCAAATTGATAGTCTAGAAAACCTGATACCTGATTCTTCTTCCACCCAGTATTGCTTTTTAAAAGTTATGCTCACAAAGTTAAAATGCAGATGACACAAAGGTAGGGTGGAAGAAATGTCTGTCCCTGTTTTTCCTAACTTGTTCTTACTGTCAGTCAGCAGCTAAAGGAAATTGAATCACAACATTTTCCCTGCAAGGGGAGTTCTCTTTCATTCTCCTCCCTGCTTTCTCTCTGCATAACCCAGTTTGTTTCTGGAAGTTACTCCTGCATCCTCAGTTGCATGTTATTCTGCTGCTATTTGGCACTGAGTTGAGCCTCTTCCTGTTAGGATTTCATTTCCATTTTAAGGCATCGCTGCAGCAGTGTTTTGCTGTTGGAGGAGGGCTTGCTGCGATTTCCACATGAGCCTGCTCATTCATTTGGTCAAGTAAACTTGCCGACAAATGGTACAGTGTGTTGTTTCTTCAGGAAGTGCTACATAGCAAGAACAGTATAGGTGCAGTATTCATAATTGCTTCTGGAGGTTAGACAAAAAACCAGTGCCTGTTGTTTTCCCCTTCCAATCTCTATAGTGTTCTTTAATTTTAACAGGTTGGTCTGTAGTTCTGTCCTTAGGTAGAGTGTATCATCTGTGGTCCAGGAGGAGCAGGAATGAATGGCTACTTTATATGTTTGCTGCTGTTTCCCCTGGGTTGCTGAGGAAGTCCTATTGTTATAAACAATAGCAAGAGTCCAGCCTGTGTAAGTTTGTCCTGGCGAGGAATTGGGTGGTACTTTGCTGCTGCCATACAAGCCTCACTGGGCACGGCTTCAAGGCTGAAATCCTTAGATGATTGCCAATGCCATGCTCTGGCATTTGCATGCAGCAGGCTGCAAAGTAAAGCATGAAAACTTCATTTTGTATCAGAAATACCGCCAAAAATATGATACTGATTTGAGGTGTTTTAAAAGTAAGGAGCTAGCATGGAAAAGGGGGGGGGGGAGGGATTCGGGGACTAATAGAGAAGGCAATGTGAAAAGAAATGGGCAAGAAAAGCAGTTTAAATTTTAGCAATCCTTTGATTTACAGTATTTTTAGTCTCAACAAATTATTGTTATTAATTTATATTTCCAACCTAGTTGTTATGATTTGACTGTCATCTGTACTGGGCTTCTGTGATTTCCTTCATAGTAACTATGTAACACATCAATTGCTGTAACGTGACAGGCAGTCATGATTCACTAACTGGTATACAGGTATAATTACTCATTTACAATCACTGCACTGTGAATCTGTAAGTATGTTGGCTATAATTAGTCCCATACTGGCTAACAGGCAAGCCATTTGCCAGCTTCAGAGAATCATGCACAACTCCATTTCTCCTAACTTTGAGTTGCCAGTCATTATCGTTTTCTATTTATTTGAGGTATTTCTTATGTCGTCTCCTAGCAATCCTTTAATTCCTTTTAGTCCAGTTTTCCTTCATTTGGAATCACTGTAAGAAAAAGTTGGCATCATCTATCACTTCCCCCACAGCACAGCACAAATTCAGTTCTATTTCTTATTTATGGGTCTGGTCTGTCTTTGTTTGCCTACATGGAGGAATGCCAGACTCTGTTTCCCTTTTTGTTGTAAACAGGCATGTTTTAAGAGGAAAGAGCCTTGCTAAGCTAATGGGAAGAAAGAGCAGGGGGAAATGGAAATTAAATAGGTGAAAAAGGTGTTATTAATCACCCTAAGAATCAACGAACACCAAAGTTGATGAGTTTATTATTGATATGTCTTGATAACTATGTTGTAAGCAGGAAGCACCTCCCACTTTTGTAGTATATGGGAAGAGTCTGGTGTTCTCAGAAGAATAAGCATAGCAGTCAATGTCAAAAGCCAATGTGCAAGGCTTCATAATTTTTAAATGCAGTTCATTGTTTCAGAATTCTTTAGCAAATACAAAAGTATAACTTGCTTTTATACTAAGTTTTGGGAGTTTTATGTCACTTTTTCTCCGTGGCTTCTTGTTCTAGATTTGCTAGCAAACAGCTGAATGATGAATGGTGAGGAGCCCACTGCACAAAAAGTAGCCTCCACAGACGTGTCTGAAGAGTAGGTTATATTTCACCTTGATCTTATTATAGGCTTTTTTATTTTCTTCTTCTTCTTCTTCTTCCTCTTCTTTATAATGCAGACACAGCTCACATATTTCATAGGAACTTCATATGTATAGTACAGTTAACAGCATACCAGTACTCGAAACATTGTTGATGTGTCCTCTCAACAGACGGAAAGAAAGGCTAGAAGAGAAATAATGAAGTTGCTGCAGATTTTTGCTGATAGTTCTTCCAATTGCTTTTGCCTGGGAAGAAGAAAAAGTTAAAGCTTGTTTGAAAAGTTGAAGAAGTTAATTGTTTGGAAATAGGGAAAATGGGAATGCTTGTCATGATGCTGAATAGTGGTGCTCTGAGGAGGTTGTGTTGTAAAGAGCCTTGAAAGTGAAGTCACACACACAGAATCACAGAATGGCAGGGGTTGGAAGGGACCTCTGGAGATCATATCATTTCCTAAGCTCTGTTAAGGACTTACAGTTGTTTTCCACAAAAATGTCTCATGAATAGGACTAAGACTGAAAGTTTTAACCAAGTTTCTTGTATGAAATGCATTGCTTTAAAAATATCATTACACTAAAAATCTCTCAGCCAAAAGCAAGGCAAACTGCAATTGGGGAGAGAAAGATATCAACACTCTTGGCCTGTTTCCTCAGCAAGAGAATGACTTTTCTGAAATCAGATAGGAAACAATACTCTCACATTTTCTCTGAAGCATTTTGAAGCTTAGTTTTTACAAATAACTTGTATGTATAGGTTTTCAATAATATTCCTGTTCACATTCAGTGGTATCCTTGGATCAAATACTTGGATATATACTAAACAAAAAGAGGCATTCACTCCAGAATATACTTTGTGTTTCTAAATAATTCCTTTTGAAGATTAAAAGTATGCCAAATCTGCAAACAAAACTGAGAAACTAGAAAATTATGTTCTTTGTTCTGTTATCTCAGCTCTCAATGTCATTTATGAGTACATAAGAACATGTTGTTGATTGAAATAGATTTTTGCTATTAGCAGCATGTAATTATGGGGATGCCCTTGAATTATCTCTTGCCAGCTAAAAAAGCCCTCCAACCTTTAAAAAATAATCTTTTGTCAGCTATGCGGCAGAAGGTAGAAAATAATAAATTAAAACTTGAATGTTAGTACAGTCCATTCTGTAAAGCAAGTTATTAATTTTTTTTTTTTGTAACACTTAAATCTAAAAGCAAAACTTTGTTTTTCTTTCAGATGAATGTCTGTAGGTTACGCTTAACAGTACCACCTGATGAAGGCTCACAGCCTGAACAGGGAGCAAAGGAACCTGAAAGAAAGAAAAATGTAAGTTTTAAGAATCAAAGCTGAATTCCATATAAACAAGGAGTAAATATTGCTATCCACAGGAGCTGATACCAGTTGTTTTGGGAGTCCAAATCCCGGTCATCTTGGAAGAGTGAAGAACATGTGGAAGTTGACCGTCAGCTGTGAGCTTTAAGCCTGAAACTTGGATCTGGGGATAGCAAAACTGCATGTAAAATAGGATAGTAGTAGAGGAACAGCACAGAGACTGTAGGTGATTTGTGACTGAGGTACCTTTAAGATGTGATTATTTAATATTTATATATTAAAGAGTATGAAACTGCTATCAAGAGCAGGGTCTTGCATTAAACAGGATCTTGATCCTCACCTGAAAGGGATTTTATATTTTCATGTAGGCTTCACAGTGTGCAAGATTTGAGCCTTAATGTGTATGGGAGCTGGCTTGCCTGGGACTTAGATGTTTTGCTGTGTTGGCTAATTTTGGTAACAGGTGATGTACTATTAAGAAATACAAAATAAAGAATTCAAGATTATTCTGAATTGGAAGTGATTTGAAGGTCATGTGTGCAGAAGGGTTCAGAAGGGCAATTTTTTTGTAAAGCAAGTAGCATGCACACGAAAAAAATGTTACAGCTGCTTTGGTGCATGACTTATTCTTTCAGAACTGTTTCAGAGCAATAGATGGTGTTTAATTTGTCTTAAGGATGGAGACTGAAAAGGGAAACTGGACAGGCTCCACAACTTCACCACATTTACACTTTGATAATCCAAAATCAAACAAGAAGTTGGCCAAGTTTATCAGACCTAATGTCTGAATAGCAATATGACAATAGGAAGCAAAACAACAATAGGATTTATTTGAAATAATTTCTTAGTGGTACTCAGAAGCAAAAGTAACTGTAAAATGACTCAAAGACAAACATTTTAAAGCAATAAAAATAAATGCAAAGAAAAATGATCAAGATAAAGATTCCTTCTCAGATGTTTCTTGTGCCGGAATCTTGTATGCACTCAGCTTTTCATATGCTGCTCTGGCAGAGTAATAGGTCCTTGAGGATCTATAAATGTTACTTACAGAATGGATTAAAGAGGCCTTAATGCAAACTAAATTTGGGCCACCATTAAATAGTAATATTTCATTTTATACAGAGGTGTTTAGTTGTAGCACTTTGAGTAGCTTCCCCCACAGTTTACTCTGTCAGTCTCTGTCAGTTTGTATCTGATTGCAGAAACCCTCAGGCTGGCCTAAGCATATGGGCCATTACCCTAAGAGTAATATAAGTTTGTTTTAGAGGAGGATAGATATTGACTCCTGACTTACTCAATTTACTGTGCTGAGTAGTGTAAAAATAAGAAAGAAATGTGAATGGTTAGGGCTTGGACAATTTGTAGTGACTTTCTTATGTGACCAATTTTTTTCTCTGTGGAACCCTGTATTTAATCAGAGCTCTATTTCCCCCATAATACAAGTAAAGGCAAGTGGGTTTTATATCAGAGAATGTTAAGGAGAGGATATGAAAGGTAATAAATATGTTATTGGGCTCATCTTACATTCCAGTATATTGCACAGTGATTTTTGAGATGGGTCCTTTTTAGTTTAATTTAATCCCTTTTAATTTAATTATTGTATGTTCTGAGTAGTTTTCTAAAGTTTAGTCCTTTTACACAATTTAAAGACTTTTGGAAAGCATATATACAACCTTCAGAGCTAGTTGGGATCTAATTAGTCAATTTCACAGAAATTAAAAAACACAGAGTGATTGTGCCATTCTCTTGTGTTTTACAGTCTTTGTGTAATTAAAAAAATAGCCCTACAGATTGTATAGTCAGTGTATAGAAGCAGCTACAAAAAAAAAACGCATCATGAACTGTTTTTTCCTCATGTGTCTAAAACAAGACAGTAATGTACTACCTGTAGATTTTTACTGTCTGTGTAATGTATTGCTTTATATATTTGAATTAGTTACACAGTAACTTAGAGTGCACACAGGATTCTTGACTAGTCATGCTTTTTTTAATTTAAAAAAAAAAAGCAGCATTTCAAAAGCAGTGATCAGGTATCTCTGCTGATCCACCCATTTTCAACTGACTCAATGTTAATGAAATTACTGAAAGCACTTTGAGAATAACTGGTTTTACAAATATTAGATAATCCTTACACAGTCCTATGAGGACTGTGTCCCTTCTTGGAAATTAGGGAATTACTCAGTTTTCTGCCTTGCACTTTACAATTTAAGGTCAAAAAATACAGCTTCACCCAGAATAATATTTAACAGCAGGTCTTTTGTTGGAATCTAGAGTTCTGTGCTGTCTTTAAAAGCAGAGTATTAATAAAATGGGAACATAGAGAACGTTTTTAGGATTTAAAATATATTAGCGTGACTTATGGAAATGAACTGCAGGGGTAATCCATGGAATTGTACAGTTTTTGCTGGAGCACTCAGGCAGATCAGGCAGTCTGAACCTGGCTGCCAGGCATTCTCCTGTTTGGGCAGGACAAGTGCTGTAGAGAGGCTCTTCCCCATCTCTGCCTGCAGCTGGTGAGGGAGGAGAGCAGAGACCTTGCTGTGTCAAAGGGAATACCAGAAAACTATAAATATACCATGGTGTGACATTTGGTTGTAATCTCCTCTGTCAAATCTTTCATTAGCAGGAGGTGATTTTGAGCTGCCCTAATGTGACATAGTGATGGCTTACTGACTATTAGTTACTTCTCTGTATCTTTCTGGGGCTCAATACCATTAAGAGATGTCTCAATTGCAAAATCAGCTAGTGAACTGCACAGAAGGTCTTGCTAGTGCTGATCCTCCCAATAACTTGTTTTGGAGCTTGATGTCAGATCAGAACTGATTCTTTATTGGTTATGTTAGTAGCTGTTAGGTTAGCCTTTTTCATTGTAGTCCAAGTTTAACAGAAAATGTATGCTGTATTTCATGAAATTTAATGCACTGATACAGAGATTTATAGATTGACTTTTTTATTGCTATACATCCATGAAAAAAAAAAGAACCAGTGTAAGAGATTAAAGCAAAGTGATGGAGCCGGGCAGTTTTGTTGCAACAAAATTGCTACAGGCATTACTATATAGGATGGCCTCTCCCTGTCTTTTGTGAAAGGCTGGCAGATGGCGCACAGTTAGAAATTGATCTCAAAAAGTGAAGGAGGAGTGAGCTTGTGCTCCAGTGTGTCAGGCTGGATTTTTATATTCATATTTAGGCTATGATACTTTGTAAGAAGCATAAGAGAACTGAAGACACAAGTAGAGGCTGGCTGGTTTGTTTGTTTGCTTTTTACAGGCTAAAAGCCTACTGCTAAATATCTCTGAATTGTTAGCACTTTAGGTAGATAGAGTCTGAAACTACCCTGATTTTTGTTCCATTTCTTCTGTTAATGATACACAATGGATGACACTAGTGTGAGGCTGTTTACTTCACCATGAAGTACAAAGGAATATTGTGCTTGTCAGATTATATGCAAAATCTGCATGTCCTGAAGGCTGCCTTGTCTTGCATAATAAAGGGCTACCAGACAATTGTATAGTCCCTGTTTGGGACTGGGCTTATTTTTATCCATCAGTCCCTTTCTTCAATGTCATGGCTAAATTTGGAAGTGTCATTGGAAGCTGCAGCTAGGCATTTGAGGGCAGAATATGGAGATACGTATAGACAGATCTTTCTTTTTCATTTGGACACATGGACAAGAGAATGAAAATGAGATAACACTAGAAATTTGTGTCACTTTCCTGGCTTTGTGGCTTTCAACAGATTTTGAGCAGTGTTTAGTCTCAAACTCTAATTGGTACTTTGTCTGTATATATCCTCAAACTCTTAATTTTTCTTACGTTTTTAAAGCATCCAACCAAGAGGTGAAGCTCTTTTTGCTTCCTAAGCAGGAATACAGAAGCATAGCACACACTTTTTTTCCCAGCAAAAAGGTAGGATGTAAAGAAGCCATAAGGGGAGTTTGCTCCTGTATGTGATGGAGAGAATCAAGCAGAATCTTAGGTCAGGCCTGGATCAAAAAATATGAGTGCAATGAACACGGAGCTGTTGTGCACATTGAATCTAGGACAGTGCCTATTTTCTCTGCTGATCTGCTGCTGCCAGCCCACTCCCATCCGCACAGCAGAAGTTGTGCCATAACAAATGTGGTTCACCTGCTACAGGTGGCTGATGTTACCGTTTCTCAGCCTCTCCAGCACTGATTGTTTGGGTTTTTTTGATGTGTGCTAGTTAAGCAACACCTTCATTAAAAACAGCACTACATGAAAACCACAAAAAGAATTCTACTGACTTCTGTGGTTAATGCTGTATTTGTTGTATCTTATTTTCTTACACCACTATAAACACTGGTGTTCTGTGTATGGATTTCATTGATTAGATATGACTTTGTATAATGCCTGTCACTTCTATTTTTTGAGATAGGCACCTAAATTCTACATTTCAAGGAGCTTAAAAGTTGGAATGTGTTAAATGATGCTTCTTATTTAGTGTCATAAATTTAAGAACACTCTTGTCTATATCTTGGCATATATTCCCTATTTTAATACTATTTATGTAGGAAACATCCCTAAATGTAACAGGAGTTTCATGGGCTGTAGAGGAATATGAAAAAACATCAAAACATTGTTACCTTTTGTTAGAGCACAGTAACTTTCCTTGGTGAGCTCAATATTATAATTTTATCATTTTACTGAACAGGAAATATGTAACCTAAGTAACAATGTGAATGGTCTTGTTCCTTGTATAAGTAGTGAACAAGCAAAAGATAACTGGGTATTTCAGAAAACTCTGGAATGTGGTAGTTAAGGAAAAGATAAAACCTTGCTTAACTGATACAGTTGTGGTTAAAAGAAGCATTTTTAGATAGTGTAGGTAAACAGAAGATCATGATTTAGCAAAATTTTAAGACCATATGAGTACTAACCCCAGAGTTGTGCTAATCATTATATGTCCTTTTTTCCTCAAAATAAGACACCTGCTTCCAATTTTGTGGCAGGGAGAAAGTATAAAGTTATAGGGGTATCAGACTTCCATCTCAAAAGCTGATGGAGATAGATCAGGAGGCAAATCACCTGTCAGTGTATTTATATAATGCCAGTAAAACCACAGGCAATACAAAAAGCAGCTAAGAAATAATTTAGGGTTTGTTTTTATAGTGTCTTTGCTTCACCTGTTTTATGCTACTTGTGCTACTTCCTTGGACAGAGACGTAAACAGGATGCATGGCAATTATCGAGACTGTTGCAACCTTGGGGTGTAGGCTTCTGTTTTAAATATTTATTAATTAAGTAAACGCAGTTTATGTTTCTTTAGTACATGCTGTGTGATCACACCAAGTGCAACATGACTGTTGCTGCAACACAGAGAAAACATGTTCCTGGAAGCTGCTATAATATTCATGTGCATCGACATAATGTGTTTTTGCTGCTACCTTGGAATATCATATAACTCACTGTAGGTACAAAAAAATATTCACAAATTGCTTAAGCTAAGTCTGCCTTTTCAGAGCAGCAGCTCACATTAGAAGGGATTCTGAGCACAATTTTGGGCAACGATCGCACTTGTTAAAGTGCAGCAAGTGCATAGGCAGGTGGGGAGCAAGAACTTCCCTGTACTCTGGAGCTGGCTGATATTTTGACCTTAAACAGCAATGGTTAACTAATCTAACAAAACCTCCCATCTTCAAGCACTTTTCTGGTTAGCTTTACAGTATTTACTTGCTCCTAAATACCTGCATGTACTTACTTATTCTGTTACCATCACTGAGATGCCTCACTGCAGATCAGAGTGGAGACAGGCGAGGACCTTCTCAGAAAAATATGAGTTCTGAGAGTGGATATGTATGGGACATAGGGGAAAACAATTAAAAGTATTTGACTTAAAAACATTCTGTAGCCCTTGGGGATGTGGAAATCCAGGACTAGTGGAAGAGGAATTGTGGGAGAGAGAGGATGTGACAGAGGAAGCACAGAGGACAAGGCAGAAAAGGAAAAAACACTGAAGGGAGAAAAATAAACAAAGGTGGGTGGGAGTAGCTTAAAAGAGGAGGCAACTGGCAGAAAATATACTTGACACATACTTAGCGGTGCAGTTCTGTGGAGCAGTTTGAGAACGGAGTCATTCAGCAAGGCCTCCTTCAGAGGCAAAAGTGTATTAAAAAATAGTCAACAAGCAAAGCAACCCATCCGCTTCTCAATCCTGCACTGAGCAAAGTTTTCTGATTATAACCCTTCCTCTAAGAGGACACTGCATCAGGTTAGCCCTTTTTTGTCAGGGCATACGCTGAATCCTGAAACAAGTGGTCACTGAGTGGAAATTAAGAGTTACCAACCAGAGAAAAGGGAGAGTAGAAGGTAAGCATAGCTGGAATAGAACAGAAAGGAAAAAGGCTAAAGAAATATGAGAGCAGTTATTTGTATAGCTGTTGGTTCACACAGCTTTAAATCAAGTAAGAACTGTACTGAAATTTTTAACAGGTGCTTGCCAGGGGATTGTGATATGAAGGGGGAATAAAGAGGCGGTAAGAGCAATATCTTGCATTTTAAGTAGTACATAGTAGAACTGGAACACTCAACAGTTGATGGAGATTCTTTTAATCTTCTGAAAAAGAAGTAACAAAAGCATCTTGGGAGGCTTGTGCAAATACAGACAACGGGCAAGTTTAGCATTGTTGCAAGAGACATGTAACCAGTCTGGCTTTGCACATACTTAATCCTGCATGTATTGTGCATTATGATGTAAATTTAAGTCTGTTCATCTGTGAAATATGTAAGTGCCATGGGTGATTCTCCATTGGTCTGAATTTGTAGGTCGGTCTTAGAGTGGAAAAAAATCCTTCAAAGCATTCCTTAGGAATGTGTTTATAATATTCCAAAAATAAGGAACTTGGTCATAATTTTCATAGAGAACTCTGCAAACAGCACTTTAAACAATTCTGCTAATGTTTCGGAGGCACAAAGGATCTTGGTAGTTGCTGGTATTCAGCTGCTCACCTCATAAAAAATGAATGATCGTGGGTAAAGGGTATGGATTTATGAATTCAGTGTCTGGTGCCTTAGCAACCTCTAAACAATCAAAGTGATTATTCATTTGGTTATCAGGAAGATGGAAACTGGTATGTAATCCCTTTACTCAGATGCAGGGGAGGGGCTGTGATGAAACTATCAAAGAAACTGTACAACCCTGGAAGCAAACAGAAAAAATTGAGTTATGTCCCCATCTAGTTTCTGTATTTTCCCTACTCTCAAAAAGATCAAGTGTAGGGTTTATGTTTGTACACATCCAAACAGCAAAACAAAAAACCCCAATAACACATAATTATGAAACTTCTGATTATCAGGATATGAAGCTTTGCATATGATGTTTTCCAAGTGCAAAATGATATCATGTATTGGTAGGGCTGTTTGCCCGATGTTTTTCCCCTAAGTGGCATTACGATTTTCTGAATGACTGCTTATAGCTTTATTGTTCCTCGCCTGAAACATTCTTTATCAATCAGGTATCTGCTCAGGGATTGTTACCCTCCCAGCCCTGCACACACACACCCAGAGTTTCAGCAAAATGGTTAAGCTATTAATGATTTGGTAAAGGAAAATGTGTAGAATTTACAATGTTGAGAAAATCTGTCAGTGCCATGTGGGCACAATATAAAACAAATGTCTGTCTTTACCCATTCTTCTTAATGCAAGTAGATTTTCCTGTTTGCTTTTCCCTTACCCAAAGAAGTATTTATTCTTACACTGCCACCATAGTTGTGTTAGTTTGGCTGCTAAAACCTGAACATGCTACTGCTTTAGACTGCAGATGATTTCAGCACTTCCTGTCATGGTAAGGACTGGAGACTCTCTAGGATGCAGCTGCAGATGGATAGAAGATGCTGAGCTTCATCTCTTCCAAACTCTGTTTGGTATCAAAGAGAGCATTTAGACACTGCTTAGACTCTTGATTTAGTAAAGAATCTCAAAGTTTCTCAGTTTTCATACAGCGTCATTACTGAACAACAAAACCAAACCAAACGTATTCTAAGGTCAATGTAGTAAATATTCTCAAATTTACCCATATCCTGGTATGTCTAGTGTGAGAAAGAAAATTCAGTAAAACAACTTCAACTGATATGTCCCCAGTACTGGCCTTTCAAAGATGACATACAAAGCTAGTCAGTTACAGCTGTGTTTTGAAGATTTGTCTTTCTAACACCGAATTTGTCCTAGTCTGCCAATATTCAAAATTAGGTAAGAATATTTTTCCCTTCTTTTTAAAAAGCCATAATATGGATGTCTTCATATAAGCTAGTTGTTTAAATTCTTTGTAATCAAGAGGAGAAGTTAGTACTTCTGGAGACTGACTCATTTCATTTGATTGCTACAGAAGGATCTTTCTCTGGGTTGATTAGAAGGGAGCCTAGGTGAGTAGTCAGGTCAGGTGGTTACATCTGTCCTTGCAGGTATGTATTTACAGGCTGAGGGAAATGATTCCTACTGTTTGCATGAATATTTTTCTTAGTAAGTATACTGATGAGATGAGTAAGAGGAGTCTGTTGCAAAGAGTGCCTTAAAGTAAGACATACAATTATTACAAGTATGTTTTACAACTTTTTGTAGATTATTAAAATAACAAATGTAGACACTTTAAAACAGCCTTTCTATTTACCTGTCAAGACCTGATTTCAAAGTTTTCTGCTCCTACAATAGTTAAGAACACTGGAACACCCACACGAATCCTGTTTTGTAGCTTTGCTTTGGCTCTTACAATGTCAGTTCTACAACTTCTGTGACAGAAATGCAGCCCTGAAATTAATGTTTGATTGTTTTGAAGGTCCTTACTTAGCTTTAAATGTGAACTGAAACTCTACTTTGTTTATCTCCAAGATAAACACTTTTTTTTTTTCTGAGCTCTATGTAGGGAACCTTGTCTAAAATTTCAGTTTCTTCTGAGAACTTTCTAAAATTTTTGATTAAATTTGTGAATTTTTATATTTCCTGCAGCAGGGAATTTGGGGAGTGAGGGGCAATTCTGTGGTTCCAGGAGTCTAAAGGGAACTGTGAGAGCTGACAATGCTCTAGAAGGATGCAGAAAAGTAGCACATGTTGGTGAATTAAAATAAGCTAGGATAACTCTTTCTCTCACATGCCTCTACCTCTCCTTGTATAATCCAATCTGTTGTCTCCAGCTGTATCACTTCCATTAAAGCCAGTGGAAACTAGACATCAGTTACAAACTGGTCATTGATCTTCCCAAAAACATGAATGTTGACAGTTTGGCCCCAAAACATTTGGGAGCTAGTATTCTTAGGTACTGCTGTGCTTTCACTGTAGTTGGTTGTCTCTCCTGGCCTTATGGCCTTATGTTACTGTATTTTTGTTTTGTTGTTTTTTTTTTTTTTACTCTAGTACTGATTTTAATTTTTTTTTTTATTATTTTTTTTTTTAACTTTTAAGGAGCTCTACCATGTACCAAATGGCCTGTCTCCAGGGAAGCTCTCTCATGGGATGGTGTATGGTGTCGTGCATCGAACTGACAACAACCATAAGAGAGAAATGGTGGTTTATGGCTGGTCAGCTGATCAGCTGAAAGAGGAGATGAATTACATTAAAGAAGTGAGTTACGCTTTCAGCTTCAAAACTTGTCAAATATCCTTTCCATATATTCATGTAGAGCTGTGAGTGTATGTGGGATGACTGAGGTCTAGCCCAACACCTGAATTTGAATTGGGAATCTACTCTGAAGTGAAAGGCTTGCCTTGTTAGTATTCAAGTTGGAAAAAAAAAGCATGCTATATACCCGGGAACTGTGCAGTCCAGACTCAAGCCTCTGTGCCAAGTGATACTTGTTAATGCTGGCTGACTGGGCTACAGCTGGGCAAGCAAACAGCTAAACAGAACCTGGGGTTCCTGTCCTGAAGCCTTCATAATTTCAGGTGTGGTACAGAAGAACCTATGTAAGCAGATACCTGAAAGGATAACCTCTCTCCTCTCTTCCTCTGCTCCCCCTGCCCCCCAACCCCCCAGTTTTGAAAAGGCTCCTAAATTAGGTGACATAGTAAAATCACTTGGGTATATTTTGGGGCAGCCTTAAAATAGTCAGCCTAGTAAGGATGACTTTGTACTTCTTTCTCTGTGCATGCTCATTTATCATAATTGGCAGAAGCTCTCCTGAAAGAAAAAAAATAAATGCATTTCTGATAGTGCTGGTTTCTGTGCTTGAAACTCAGCATCTCTTTGCCTGTCAGTCCGTGGCTATCAGGCTTTGGCAGTAACTCTAATTAGCCCAGGGCAAATAATTTGACCTTCTCTTTCCATCCACCTTCATCACCCAGGAAGCTATTGGTCAACGGTATCATTACACAATGGTTACACTGATTTAAGTGCAAGCTGAGTTGATATAAAAGGGAGAAACCCTGAGTCAAGCCAGCAGTGTAAGAGACTGCAATTATGTGTGCTCTTCACACATGCCTGGTCTCTAGCTATCAGCACTTGCTTCTGTCCTTTATTACCCACAGTTCGTTAGCTCCCAGTATTCACCACTCTCAAGTTCCTGCACTCCCAGTTAGGGTATGTCACTACTGCAGTGCAGGTGAGGCACACAGGCAGCCTCGGCTGCCATTTTCCTGCCTGGGTGCTGGTTTCCTGCCTATCTGCCCTGCTGGGGTTTTGTCCAGGGATGGGTGAATTGCCACATGGCAGGTGCAGCTCCACGGGCTGCACTGTTTCTGGTACCTGGTGCAGATTGCTTGGTCTGGGACCATCTCCCTGCCCTTTCTGTTCACAGCCAGCTTGTGGCATGAAGGGACATGCCAGACCACATGAACAGCATGTCTTGCATGTGTGTTCAGGGTACTGATCCTTTCAAGAAAAAGTGGGAAAGACATGGGAAGAGACGTACTGGCCCTTGGTCTCCCGTCTTCTGGAAGCTGTGTTCAGCTATGCTAATTTATGAACTTTGGTCTGCCAGATAAGTTTTGTCTTTAAAAGCAGTCTTAAACAAAAGTCCTCAGGTTGTGCCACATATGTGCTGACTTAAATAGACCAAAAATGGTGGGCCACGTCAGAACTGCTGACAGTTTCCTCTGTATGTGAGTCAAACTTGCACCTAGCAGGAGGGTGTGTGCATGTGCGTGCATGTGCATACAGGTGGGTAGGGACAGGGCAAGGGGTGCTTTCCTGAGGTGAAGTGCAGGAGTCAGCTTCCGTGTTTCTCATCCTAAAGGGAGCAAGTAGTTTGGGGTAGGCTTGTGCCTACTCCTTGCATAGATTTGGTGGCCAATGCCCCTCTTCCTGGGAGGGAGTTGGGTATACTGCAGAGCTGCTAGAAACATCCCCTCTTGTATAAGCCCCTACTAATGTTCTCCCCTCGCTCCTTCCCCAAGCCTAAGCAGAGGTGACATAAGCTCACCGCCCTAGATTATCTGCAATCAGTCTGTGTTTGAAAGAGGTGAGGGGTAAAAATAAAAAAGGAGTTGGAATTACGTAGCTCGAAGGTAGGCTGTAGGCAAACATTTAACTAGTGTTTACAATGTGTGCTCTTGAGAAGATTGGTTCTGTGCACGATTGCAATGGCACGTAAACCCAAGCTATCTTCCAGCATGCTTTTTTTTTCTTTTTTTTTTTTTTTTTAGAAAGGCAAGGTATAATTTACATCCATAGTTCTTAAATAAATCACATTGAGTACTCTGTTCTTCAGATTTGAAATTACATTGGTAAATTTATGCTAATATATTGTTTAGCTAGATATGGGCCTAAAAGTCTGAAATTAAAGGGTTCATCTTCAAAGGATATGCAGGGAAAACTCATTAACCATGTTAAAAAGTATGAACGTGTATTAAATCCATGTGTGGATGCTTTTTTCCAGAAAGAAAAAAATTATATGGTGAAATTAATTTTATTACCTTTTAGTAATCAGGTTAGAATGAGTTACAGATAATTTAATTGTAATTCATTATTTAAATTATTAATTTACAAGTGTTTAAGTGTGTACAGAGAAGTTTAGAATTACTCAGAGATGTTTATTTGTATCATCCCTATGTAGACAAGTATTGAGACTTAAGTTTTTGTCTTATTCTTCAGAGTAAATTGCTGATGATGGAAAGGTAGATTAATAATAGAAATTACTGAAAGTAACAATGATGGACATAGGAAAAAAACAATCATGTCCTAGTATAAAAAGTATAATCAGTAAGTCTGATAAAGGCATTTGATTTCTCTGACACCAGGTGAGAGCAACTCTGGAAAAAGTTAGAAAGAAAATGTATGGTGAATATGATGAAATGAAACGAAAAATACAGCAGCTTACAAATGAACTGAAAGTAAGTATACATTCATTTGTAGGGAAAGCATATGACAATAACTGTCCCAGTGTTATCTAGACATTTTTTTTTTTTGCGTCAGCAGAACAGAAATAATTTCTCAAACCACTCCAGTTTATTGTTTTATGTGACATCTATACTTTTTTTGCTTTATTTATTTTTCCCTCCAGGAAGGTAAAGTAAGACAGAGATGCTTTTGCATATGGAATTACTAGTTGACTGCTTCTTGGAAATAAAAGAATGATCTTGATAGCATTGTCTGTGTATACTGGTAGTTAGTGGATATATTTGTACCAATAAGCTGCCAGGTGAATTGAATAACTTACATAATTAGGAGTAACGTGCAACTTAGCTGGTGTCGTTTCAACGGACTTTGTTCTATTTTATTGACTGTATTGTTTAAACACTATAGTAAAAGAAATAGCAATATTCTTTAGTATTAAAGTGTGTGACAGTTCTAAAAATGACTTACCTTTTGGTTCTTGATTGAACCTTTCAGTAGTCATTTGATGACCTCTCTTTTTTTCTGACATGCTGGTTTACTAATAAAAGCTGCTGCAGTCTGTAGAAGTATCCTTCATATTAAACTGCTGAGTTCTTTCATCCAAAAAATCTCCCTGAAAACTTGCTGTGGATTTTATACTCAACACTGATTTTCACAGCCCTGGTTCAGATGATGCTTTGGCAATTAAATGTCTTCTGACTTCAAGGGACTGGGACCCTGACTTGTGCCCTTCTGCCATCCTCATTTGGAGACTGTCAGTTCCCTGTATGCTGTATTATGTATAAAGAACAGAACTTGCTGTTAAAGTGGCACTTCTATTCTGTGGCAACTGGTCTCAAAAAAAAAAAAAATCACCCTGACTTGAGAGGAGGAGTGAGGGAAAACTGAATTTCTGTAAACTGCTAAATAGTATTGATGCCAACAAGGTGAGTCCCCCAGCCAGTATGCATGTAGGCAAATGCTGATTCAGATGGAGTTTTGCCGTCTTTGCTGCTGATACTTCCTGAATAGCAGTGGTGATATTCTGCACTCCCAGATCTTCTGTCAGACCAGCAGAAATCCTGCATGAGCCTGGACATCTCTCCTAATTAAGCGTTTCTGACCAGGTCTGACAGAATCTTTAGTTCTGAAGCAGATTAGCAGTTTATGAAGCATTCCTTCTGACATAAATGGTGCATTATGAGACACCCTTCCCCCATTTTTTAATACTTTAGAGTGCTTGAAAGAAAGCGTAAGTATTGCTTTACCTAATTACATATGCTTTTTTGTTTGGTTAGTTGGTTTTTGGTTTTGATTTTACATGAATGCAATCTTTCATGCTATTTGGGGATCCTGTTTAAAATCCTTTATATACTCTTTCCTTCAGCTTTGAATCACTATGCTTTTTTCCCATCAATTTCCAGGGCTACTTTTTGTTCATAAAGTTTGTTTGAAGTTTGTACTTCCATTACCCTGCCCTGGGCAGTATGCTTCTTCACACAAGTTCTTACC
>WEKW01008907.1:40648-52679 GCA_013389905.1 Sula dactylatra
CCTGTAACTTTCTTAATCCATCCAAAGCGTTTCTGCTTTTGTTTGTTTGTTTTTACATGAGCACACATTTATATAGGGTTAACAGTAACTACTTGGCTTCTGCTCCCTATGCTGACCTAATCTGTGTATGACTTGGTTACTAAACACTAATTGTTCTCCATATGAGTCCCTAGTGTTCTTATGTTTTTATCAAGAAACAAATCTGGTCCATCTAAGAATGTGAGCTGGGCTGACCTCTATTAGTAACATTTTTTTTTCTCTNCCCCCCGTTTTTAAGTGTGTGTGTGTGTACATAACAGAGGATTACAAATTTTCACACAATAAAGCTCTCTGCTGACTACTCCTACCTGCTTCATAGTTTCATCCTTAAGTCTTCTTGATGTTGCTTCTTTACATACCTGATTAGTCAGTTCCTTCTTAATTAAAGCCATTCTACAGTTCACCTAAACCTTTCTAGATTTCCTCATTTCCTGCATTCTTCTGCTTTTCACTCTGTGACTTTTTACAACCTGCTCACTCTGTGTATATAAACTTTCTGAATAGACATCTGCCAAGTGTCCTCTTGTCCTTTCAAAAAGAACAGCTTTTACAGTGATTACAGACTAGCAATAAACATAGATACTTGTACCTTATTTCTGTTAGCATATTTGGATTCTAAGTTTTGTCTGTCTGTTTCTCAGGTGCAAGAATATGGTTTGAGGCCTGTATATTTTAAGCATCCTAGTACTGTGAAAATTAACCATGGGGTCTTTCTCTTCTGTAGCTCCCTTTGAAAGAATAGGTAAACTTGATCATTATTCTATATAAAACTTCTTTTTTGTTTGTTTGTTTTTTTCTGCTTAGGTGACAAATGCTCATCAGGAATCCTTAGAGAATCATGTGCGAGTGCAGGCTGCAGCCTTAGATAGCTTTAGTGAAATGAACAGCTCCTTGACATCAGCATCAATAGACTTGCAGGTACATTTTAATAGCTGTTTCACAGCTGACAACTGCCTTTTCTGACATGGATTTAAAAGCAAACATAAAACATGGATGACAAATGTAGATTCTAACACTAAACAAGCCCATAAAGTACTGTCTTGGATATCTAAGGCAGCTAATTTAGGAAACTAAAGGAAAAAAATTCCAACACCTGTGTTTTTTGAAAACCTGTTAAAAAATAGTGTACAATAAAGAGATAATGATTTGCAGCAGACTACTGCCACTAGTTAGGTCTCTATGAAACATCTAGGGTGAAAATGTGATTTGTTCTGTATTGTGCAAAATAGTACATCTCCTGACTTATTCCTACCTTCACTGGTTATCAGAAATGGAAGTGACGTGTTTGGATGCTAAACGCTTGTGAGATTTTACATACCTGTGAAATGTAGGGAGAGGGAGAAGGTGGGAATGAATTTTCTGTTTTGAAGACTTCCAAATTCCCATGTATATGAGCTGAACAACCTAATGTTTCTGCTTTCTTGTATGTCACAGTTTTTCTTAGTCTAGTGCATTTAATATATGTAGCATGGCCCTTGGAGAGAAGAAAGGAATTTTTTTTTTTATAGTGTTCCAGGACTTGATTTCACCTGAGCATGTTCCTCATGGAAATACCTTCTAGCAAACTAAATACAACAGAAGCCATGATTTTAAATGTTAAAACTTGCAAAACTGTTCACACTGCATTAACACATCAGGAAACTCTTAAATGTTCTGTCTGTTCCATAACCTCTTGACTATATTAGTTCACCAAATTATTTGTGATTTTTAATATGTGGTTTGCCTCTTTCTTCTAGAAAACTCTAGTGGATGTTACATTGGAGAACACTGATATAAGGGAACAAATAAGGAATTTAAAACATACACATGAGCAATCTATGGAAAAGCTGAGAGAGAAGCAAAAGCAACTGGAAACAGCACAAATTGAAAATCAATTACTGAAATTAAAGGTGCGGTATATAAACTCCTCTAAAAACCTTATTGCACAATAAGGGCATTAGGAGTATGGTAAATTAATTCCTTGGCCTCATTTGTAAAGGGTTCTTCATTCTTCATGCCTTCATCATTCCCTAGAGCTGACATATTACTGTGAATCAATACTGTTTTAATAACAAAGAATCTCAGCTGGCAGCAATCAGTCTTTCCATAACATGGGATTACCACTCAGGGATGTTGGCAGGTGAAAATTCAAACCATTAAATGGTTATTAGTGTCCATTGCTGTAAGTAAAGGATTATTACAACTCCACACTGTGCTATAAGAATTTCTTGATGTTGAGTTTGTTTATTTGGTATTGCGCAGTTTTTAATAGGTAATCTGTTACGTCTTATGAGCATATGGTCAGCAGGTACGTGCTGTAACAGCAAGTGTCCTGGAAAGAAAATTATGATATCCAGAGAAATGCAAGGGGATAAAATGCAAACTGGAAGGTTTTATATACCAGAAAGCTTGACTGTTTTCTCCCCTCATCTGCCAAATGTATTCCTTTAATCTCATTAAAAAACCAACCCACCACACCAACCAAAAAACTCTGTTCTGGAAACCTTTTTTTCTCTTAGAAGTGCTCAAAATAGACTAATTTGGATATAGTACTGTATCAGAATTTGTCACTGTGAAATTAAGGTGACTGCTGGTTTATTCATGTTTAATTTTGTCAGAGATGATGTTTCTTTTTGGTGCTCTAGTGACTTGCATTCATGCTCACTGATGAATGGTTAAAAGAGAAAAATATTAACATAAGTGTATTTCAGCTTACAATTCATGTTCTACTTTCCTCTTGTAGTGAAGCTTTACAGACTATAAAAGTAGCTGTATTTTATACCTGCTATTGTCAGCAGGAAATAAAGAGGGAAAAACCAATTAATAGAAGAAAGCAAAGCTGATGCAATTAAGATTTCAAAACAGAAATTTGGACTTTACTGTAATCTTAAGGACATGCACCAACAAGTCAGGGAAAGTTATGTCTGCTTCTAAGCGCAGAGAACCGCAGGTTAAGTCCCGGTTCAACTGAATGCTTAAGGATTTGTTTATCTTCAAGCATGTCAGGGTCTGCAGAATACATGCCCTGCCTTAACAAGAAAAAAGTTTAAATTTTGTCCTCAAAGATGCAGTTTTATTATAAAGTTAGTGGGTAAAATACCTCATTGTTGTCTTTGAAACTTAAACATAAAATTGTGTATCAAAGATGCCAGAACATCTGCAACTTAATTCCGGGGGTGAATGTAGAGGATGGTGTGGAATCTGGGAGGCTAGCAGTTGAAAAGCAGTAACAACTATATGCCATGATTATTTTTGGGGTAAGAGAACACACCCATGTAGCTTATTAGTAGGTTCGGTTTATTCATACAGTCATGACAATAACTGAGACGTTGGTTAAGAGTACTATAACAGATGCCCTGATGCATCTGCCTTTTTATGCTTGTTTTTACTCTCCTCATTGCTCAGGCTATAAGCAAAGGAACGATGGAGAGACAGTGCCAGAGATCATATTTCAGTTCAGTGTATCTTAAGGTCTCTGGGTTTTGACTGTTAGCTTTTTTTGAATCATACAATCATAGAATCATTAAGGTTGGAAAAGACCTCTAGGATTGTCAAGTCCAACCATCAACCCAACACCACCACGCCTCCTAAATCATGCCCTGAAGTGCCACGTCTACATGTTTTTTTAACACCTCCAGGGATGGTGACTCCACCACCTCTCTGGACAGCCTGTTCCAATGCCTGATCACTCTTTCAGTAAAGAAATTTTTCCAAATATCCAATCTAAACCTCCCCTGATGCAACTTGAGGCCATTTCCTCTTGCCCTATCACACTTGACTTGGGAGAAGAGACCAACACCCACCTCGCTACAACCTCCTTTCAGGTAGTTGGAGAGAGCAATAAGGTCTCCCTTCAGCCTCCTCTTCTCCAGGCTAAACAACCCCAGTTCCCTCAGCCGTTCCTCATAAGACTTGTTCTCCAGACCCTTCTCCAGCTTTGTTGCCCTCCTCTGGACACACTCCAGCACCTCAGTGTCCTTCTTGTACTGAGGGGCCCAAAACTGAACACAGCATTTGAGGTGTGGCCTCACCAGTGCTGAGTACAGGGGCATGATCACTTCCCTACTCCTGCTGGCCACACTATTCCTGATACAAGGCAGGATGCTGTTGGCCGCCTTGGCCACCTGGGCACACTGCTGGCTCATGTTCAGCTGGCTGTCGACCAGCACCCCCAGGTCCTTCTCTGCCGGGCAGCTTTCCAGCCAGTCTTCCCCAAGCCTGTAGCATTGCATGGGGTTGTTGTGACTGAAGTGCAAGACCTGGCACTTGGCCTTGTTAAACCTCATACAATTGACCTCGGCCCGTTGATCCAGCCTGTCCAGATCTCTCTGCAGAGCCTTCCTACCCTCGAGCAGATCAACACTCCCACCCCATTTGGTGTCATCTGCAAACTTACTGAGAGTGCACTCAGTCCCCTTGCCCAGATCATTGATAAAGACATTAAACAAGACTGGCCCCAAAACTGAGCCCTGGGGAACACCGCTTGTGACTGGTCACCAACTGGATTTAGCTTTGTTCACCACAACTCTCTGGGCTCGGCCATCCAGCCAGTTTTTTTACCCAGCAAGGAGTACACCTGTCTTAAGCCATGAGCTGCCAGCTTCTCTAGGAGGAGAATGATGTGGGAGACAGTGTCAAAGGCTTTACTGGAGTAATGCCCTTATCATAATATATGATATCATATCATATTTATATGATTGATTCAGGTTTCCTGAAATGTGGAAGGTTTTGTGTTGTACTCAAACTTAATTTAACTCCAGTCCCTCTCTCAAAAGCAGGTTGCTACCCCTGCACCACTGTGGTGTAGGTGAGATGACAAAGGGGCCAATTGCAGTACTAGTGGAGTCCTTCAGAGCTCAGTTCCTTTTCAGCGGATGAAATACACTCGTGTTATCCCACAGGGTAGTAAAACAGCTTGTTCCTACCATGCAAGATAAACAGAAGGGTTTAATAAATCTCTTAGTTATTGAAATGAAAATAAAAAACTCAAACCCCAAAAGCTTAACCAGGTATTTTGGAGCTGTGTAAACTGTAGTGATCAGCTGGGAACACTATTTTTCTCCCACCTGACAATATATTTCTCCTCTTCCTGACATTTTTGTAGCCCCCCCCCAGCATTTCACTATAACCTTGTCTGATTTACAGAATCTCTAGTAAGAGAACTAAGTCCTGGACTAGCTATTTTACTTTGCTTTTATTGCGGCTTACAGAGTAGATGGGTTTAAACTGTGAATACGCTATCTGGTGTTTAATCACTGAGGGTGTGGTTCAGTCAGTGTTTTGAGCCAATGTAAGGGGGAAATCCTGTCTCTGAATTACCATTCCTGCCCTCTTCGCTGTAGCAGTAGTAAGGTTTCTGGTCCTGTGGTTAAAAATTAATGCTTTCACACCCCTGAGTATATTTTAAGTCTGATTGTTCCCTGATCTGCTTTGCTCCATGGTCACCCCAGTTCTTGTGCCTACACAAAGAGCAGTATGTGAAAAAAGCAAGAGAGAGGATGGAGGGTACAGCTGTGTCTTCTAGTTAACAACACATACTTAGGTCTGGCTTAAAGTAATTATTGCTTTGAGTGTTCATGGTCATTTAGAAACAGGATTTGAGTCTAGATCATCCCTAATCTATGCTTCTGTAAAATGGGGGGAGACAACACCTTTTCAATGGGGAAACAAGCCAAGTGACTTGGAGGCTGTTATGGAAGGGCTCAGTGAAGAGGCATAGCCCAGTCTTGGATAAGCAATGACTAGTTAAATTCAGACAACATGAAAATTGATGAAACAGTAACTTCTACAAATTCAAATGACTTGTATACTGGCAGAGTATTGTAAATGGTCTTGATGCAAATGAAAATCTGCCTCAGCAGTGTCAAATTTATAACAACGCGGAGCTGAAGTTCAAAGTGTTATTGTCACATCATGTGAACTCCATTTTTCCTGCTGCCAGCAGTGCTGTACTGATTAATGCATCAACTGTGACTTTCATCCTTTCCCCTCTCACAGGTGGAATCATCGCAGGAAGCCAATGCTGAAGTCATGAGAGAGATGACAAGAAAACTGTATAGTCAGTATGAGGAAAAAATGCGAGAAGAGGAGCAGAAACATAAAGCTGAGAAAGAAATCCTCCTAGTAAGTATAGCCAGTCTGTAAGAGTGGTGCTTAGCTTGGGTGTAATTTCTCAGTCACTTAATACTCCAGAGTTGACATGTGTTCCTTCACTCCTGCCTCTGTGACTAGTCTTGCCACAGTTACTGAGCTTTTCAAGCTTTTGGGGTTGTAGGGCCAAGAAAAGAACATGTTCAAACACAGTAACAGTGATGATAAAATAGATTTCAAAATTTGAAATGGAGTAAGTTGGGTTATCTAACTTCTGATTCTCTTAAAAAAAGGAAAATATAATGTCCAATTTTAGTGACAGTTTAGGAAGGGAAGGGGGAACAACTTCACTGGATGCTACTGGAGCAAGAACTCTTCCTGTCGCCTGGTTTCCCTCCACCCCCAAGTAAAACCTTTCTATGAGCAGTTTGTCATTGCATTTTTCTAACTGATAAAGATAGATAATGACTGAGATTGAGGGTAGATTCCCCCATCTCTTTGTATTCATATTGTTTTATATGTGAGGAAAGTACAAAGCTGAATGTGGCACATTTTGGTGTTTAAAATGCTATCTTCTGCAACAGCATATTTTTCTTACGCTGTTACTTCATGGCATCCTCAGAAGGGAAAACAAATATCGAAGAAATGGGTAAAAGTTTTTCTCAGATTTTCATAATGATGCTTTACGAATACCTAAGCACTTCAAAGTGCTCCAAATCTTTTGTTCCACACAATTCACATTTAGGGTCACAACTGTTCCAGGCTTCTGGGCAGGTATAATGAAAAGATCTGAGCTCTGCTTAAAAGCTATTAGCCTGGCTCTATGGCCTTAAAAAAAAAAAAAAAAAAATCCTCACTAATATATTGTATGTTAATGTGACTGTAAATGTTCTTATCTGAAGGAGGAAACGAATCGGCTTCTGAAGGCTATTGAAGAGGCAAATAAGAAGATGCAGATTACAGAAACAAGCATACAGGAAAAAGACCAGAGAATTGGTGAGCTGGACCGGCTGATTGAACGCATGGAAGAGGTATGAGAGTTAGTTGATTGCCACCTTTAAAGGACATGCAGAAGTGCATGGAGGGAATTTTTTTCTTTTTTGGTCAGCTGCTCAGTACCCCGCTCAGTGACATACCATTGCTGTTTGCATCTTACTTAGTTATTGTATCCATATAAATAAAACTTTAGTTTATTATAGTAAATATTTGTTACTGATAAATAGATTTTTATAAACCAGTCCTGTTGGCTTGACTGGTTAGTCTAACATGTACTAGTATTGAGCCCCGTTTGCCTAATGCTTGCAAATCTATTAGTAGAATTAGTGATTACAATGAGAAATCATTCAGCTTAATATGCCCCTTTAGTATCTCTATTAACTTCATCTGGGCTTCAGCCTACAACTTGTAAGTATTATGCAGTGAATAAAGGACTGCAATATAGTTCTTAAGGACAGATGAGTTTCTTCACATTGGTTATTTAATTTGCTCTTATCTGGCTGATACTTGCAGAGTAAAACTGAATGCCTGTTAAATTCCCGTTAAAGTGGATAGCAGAATCCTCTGTTAATTTGTGTTGACTTAGTCCCCAAGTCCTCGTAGATCTTCATGAGCACTGTGCTGGTGGACACCCAAAAAAAACCCCAGGAATATTTTGGGGAAGAAAATAGGGCAATACCTTTTATCTCCGCCTTGGATTGAGAGATCTTTTTGGAGAGATAACATGGAAAATTTGACATTTATGTAGTTAAAGATTGTGATGACTCATCTTTTTATTCAAAAAATTCAGTTATAAGTACAGCTATACAGGTTTGAATAGGAAATTGAAAACTCTGATCTTATTTCCATGCATAGCTGGGAATTTCATTTTTATTATTACGTATTCTGTGTTCCTTGGTTATAGGAAATGCATGAATTTTGTTTAACCAGTTTCCATTTTAATTTCACAAAAGATCTTTTGAATTGCAATGAAATATGCTTTGTGAAGCCTTTACGTTTTGACATACAGAGAACTGAAGGATAACATTTCTTGTTTAGGAACGTCACCAGCTGCAAAAACAACTCGAACTAAATGAAATACAAATATCTGGAGCAAAATCTGAAAACAACTCTGACAGTGAAAGGTGAGACATGCCTTGTCTGTGGAACTTCTAGTACTGCTAGGAAACTTTAGGGTTTGGGTTTGCTTTTTTTTTTTTTTAAGACACCTGAATTTTACTGTTTCTAACTTTAAAAGTGCAGTCTGGTAGGGATTGTCCATCTGAATGTAAGTTTATTTACACATAAAATATCAAGAGGATTAATTTTTGCAACAAAAACCACTACCACGCATCTTTCTTGAAAAGTTGTTTGCAAACATGCAGAGTACATTTTAGATGGAACAAGCTGTGACATACTTGTGGGATGCATTTTTCTTAAATCTGCATTCCCAAATTCAGCACAGTATGATCCTGACTATGAATACTTTCATTATCTCCTAGACTGCTCAACACTGTTTTAAAAGAAAAGACATTCTGTATCCTATATTAAGCTGTAGGACATCCCCTTTGAAAAAATGAACTCTTGAAGAGAGCAAGAGTTTTGCATATAACTGCCAGAGGTGTCTCTTTTGTTTAAAAGAGGGAAAGCAGGGAATATATTTGAGGCTTGGAGGGGCAGGTCTACAGGTGCGTTGCACATTAACATATGCATATGAACAAAATGAAGGTGTGGAAGAAATCTGTCATGTAGCAACACAGTGCAGAAATAAGCTATGAAGTTACCTGGGGAAAGTGAGGGTGATGTTACTGGCAGTGAGACCTCTGTAAATGGTTGTTCTCGAAAGCATGAGGCTTAGAAGAAAGATCTAGTGGTGTGCTGGCACCTGGATGTGCTGTTTCTGCCCACAGGTGGCATGTGCATCCACTACTACTTCTTTGAGACTGACAGAGCACCGTGACCAGGCAAAAGAAAGCTTCAAGCAAAGCCAGAGGCAAAGTTTCAAGACAAATCTATCCAGCATTGAAACAGCGTAACTGCTTGTTGAGTGAAAATTGCATCTGCCACTCAAAGGTTTATATGACACTACTTGAGTGGGTAAAGTTGAATTATAAGCCAAGTTGTAAATCAAGTACAAATAATTGTACTTGATTACTACTTATGTTTCTGTGGCACACAGAAATTCAGTTTTAAGGTTTTGGCATCTCGCTGTTCTGTAGGAAGCATAAACATAAAAGGTCTCTGCAGAGAGCATCTCACTGCCTAGTTTTATTGATCTGCAACCAGCTTATCCAGTTTCAGGGTAATAACGGCTTTTCACAGCAGCCTGTTAAAATAATTTAAAGTAAACAGATGTCACATACAACATAGAACATGCAGATGAAAGATAATTGCTTTCTTCCTTTACCTCTGGATAACAGATACCCTTCTCACTTCAGTGAACCCTGCCCTGTCCACTCAGCATGAAAAGTTATGCTGCAGTAAAAAGATTAAAGGCACTGTTTGGACAGGAATTTGTGCAATGCAAGCAAGCACACAGTTGCAATCTATGCAATACAAGCAATGAATCTGTGTTCAGATCCTGAAGTCTGTTCTTAAGTTCTCTTTACCTGTCTACCTGACCAGACACTTGAGCACTGCCTGAGGAAGGACAAGGACCTCTGTTCCACCGATCCATTGCTATCAGTGCTTAAAATGCTGAATCTTTCAGTGACAGACCAAATATGTGCTACAATTGCAATCAAAATTTAAATTGCAGTTTCGTGAGACATTAATATGCAGGATTGGAAAACCTACAGCAATGCCTTGATTTTTTGAGTCCTTGTCAAAGTGCTGCAGTTACAGTTCTGTAGAGTACTTCACTGTTAATAGAGACTCTTTCTGGGAGGAAACAGCGTACAATTCAGTCATTCATTAGAATCGTGTCATACAGTTTGCCATCTGCTGCTTTGCCTTAGAATGGTTGTTCTATTTGCAGCTTCAACAGTTTCTTCTGCTGTGCACCGACCAAGATGAAAAAAGCCTTTTTGTTTTTGATTCCCGTCCTCCACTTCTCAAATTCTGTCCAGTCCTGAACCTAGGAATACCGAAGTTTATTTTGTAAGCAAGAGGTTGCTTTCCTTGAAGAATTTTAAGAATTGTACATTTAGATAAAAATGGAGGCTCCCATGGCCAACATGCCAAAAACTTATTACAAAGCTTCACCTCCTGTTCCTTTGCACATTCTAAAACTACTTTTCTGGCAAGCTTTCAAACCAGCTTGTGGCAGGAGTTCTGTGGGTGTTCAATTTCTGTGTTAAAGAGATTTGAAGAAATGTAGAATCTATCTAAAGAGTCATACGTACAAACTTAAAACATCCACAACAATTCCTGCTGACTGTTGATGAGTTAATACTACTCCAGTTAGCGTTCTGCTACTGTTGGCAGCTATGCCAAATCCTTGACTCAAGGCTTCCCTGTAGTAGGAGAGCTTTTAAATGGACACCAGCAGATCTGCTTCCTGGCTTTTATTTAGTATGGATTTCCAAAAAGTTTGCAGGTGGTAATAACTCAGGATGATCAGTCTGAAAGACTGAAAGATCAGTCTTTCTGATGATAAAGATCTAGTTGTCTAAATGCCTTTCACTTCAAGGAAAAACAGACGTCTTAAGGAGATGAGCTTTGTCACATTGTTTAATTTTCAGCACTTCAGGCTCTGAGTAAGCACACCAGTATGCAAGACAAAGGTGAGTTAACTTGGGTGGAGACAGCCATTTTGACTAAAAGACTACCATTAAAATGTACTCTAGGCAAATTGACATCTGTCAGTGGAATTTGACTTGCCTGCCTCTTGACCTAGTCTTCCTGGTTTATGGGGGAATTGTGGGGGTTGTTCTTGTTTTGCTTATACTGCATAGCTCCCCACTTATATGCTTCCATGTTCTGCTAGGTCACAGCATTTGGAGGAGGTAGCAGCTAGCCTGAGAGAGCGAATCAAACATCTGGATGATATGGTCCACTGCCAACAGAAGAAAGTCAAGCACATGGTTGAGGAGGTGAGATCTAGTAAAACAATTCTGAGTCTTCTGGGAACACTGTTTCTTTTAGTACATAACCCAAAGAGAGCCCTGTTTGGTGTGCAATTTCCTCATGCCACCTTAGTTACAAACACAATGGAAGATGAGTTAAGCATCTGGAGTTAGTGAAGCAGAAAGAGTAGGTGAAAGCAGTTTAATCCAGTGGCTGTGGGTTATATACTGTGATCTTTGGGCTGACACTAATTCTGGAACCCTTCATGGTAGTGCAGGAAATACAACATACAACTTGCAACTTAACTTGAAGCAATCAGAGGGTTTCACTGCAGAAACAATGCAAACTAGTCATTGAAGGACTCCTTCCTGTACAGAAGTGGAAGGCAAAAACTGCCCTTTTTTTCTTTTTCTTTTTTCTTTTTTTTTTTTTTAATTTGGTTTCTCACAGAAATAGGGGGGAAACACAGTTTTCCACCACTCATCTTTTTTACCCTGGTCTTAGGACCTCATCTTAGCTCATATAATTTCCTCTAAAATTTTAAATGGCTTTCTGCTGGAAAGCTGCTTCAAGTTACAGGCTACCTATGTGCCAAGAAATTGTTTAGCAGTCAGAAGGCTGTGATTGCAAATGTTTCTGTTTCTCCAAGTGGATGACAGAATGACAGGGGAAATAGGTAAATTAAGTTTAAACTGGAGTTTTACAAAGCAAAGTGACAGCACTATTACACTAAGCCTTGCTATTGCACAGAGGATAGGCATTCATGAAATATCTTTTATTTGTATTTGGTCATCACACATTCACAAAATCAAATGTTTGGAAACCATTCTAATCTGAGGCATTCTTTCTGCATTCACAGTGTGCTATTTTAAGATTTCTGATTAGACATGGAGTTTTTCCATTTTTATCAAGGTGGTATTTTTATATATACATATCTCCT
>WEKW01008908.1:0-10111 GCA_013389905.1 Sula dactylatra
CTTTTATAAGTATACTGCCATATTTTAATAAAACATAACTGCTAGGTCATATTGGAAATTAATTATTGATCCCCCTGAGTTGTTAAGATTAAACTTTTACAACAAATTATTTTAAAGTTAGCTGGAATGATGAACAGTTATAAAGTAAATTAAATCCATAAATCATATGCTGTTTACCANCCACCTATGCAACAACAAAACGTTAACTGAACTTCAAGGAACATGTAAGTGACTACTGCTGCTTGATGCATTTAACAGTTTATTAACAGCAATAAGCACATTTTTCACGACAAACACTGAAAACAAAATGATTGCCACAGCTGCCACAGAAAATGGGCACGAACTTAATTTACACAGTTCTACTGGCAATAGAAAATGCACTAATTTAAATACAGCTCCATAAAAGCCTAGCTGGCACTAGGTAATAAAGGATACTCAATTAACCATAAACCAGAGCTCACAATACTAATTGTTGCACTTCCAAACTATTCTTGAATCATAAGATTTAACAATTGCATGTTTACAATTTAAAGACAGGTTGTTTGTACACTGTGTGATAACAGAAGAAACCTAGAGGTTTAAAATCAACATGCAATCATAAGGGAATGATAGAGATGAACTCTCAGTAGCTGTCATTAGTTTAATTTGGACCTCCTATATTTTAAGTACATATTCATTTGCTTAAGGCATATCTCAAATCCGTCTATGAAGAGAAAACCTCACAACTAGATATGCAGCTCTAAAGTAGTTTTTTATAATTTGTCAAAAAAACAATTCATACGATGCTATAGAAGAATCAATGCCTACTGTGCAAGCATCTCAACAAGTACGTTTTCTCCCACTAGTATTGGGAAAGGTAACTTAACAGAGAAATGCAGAGTTCAGTAGTTGAGTCATACAGATACTGTATGTTTCCCTGAAGATATGAAAGGAAACAGTAATGTTACTTTATTGCACAAATATGCATAATCACAGTCATCTAGTTAGAGACCCAATAAATGCTGAATTTAGTACTTTGAATTTTAAGTTTAGCATACACAGTAACACTACCATTAATCTATGTTCCCCCTTTCCATTATATTTCGTGGCTTTCATCTACTACAGAGGGAACAAAACCATAAATAAAACACATTATCTTCCTGAGCTGCGAGGGCACATCCAAATTATGACTCCTTTGATAAGTTTTTTCACAAAAGTAGATACTTTTGAAGCAAACAGTTATTCCTGAAGTGTCTTAAAACATCAAAAAATAAGAAAACACTGAAACATGAAGGCTACAGAGGAACACGATCTTAGTGCTTCTGAAACATTACCAAAAATCAAAGTGCAGTCTTACTAAAGCCTGAAAAAACCAAAGTTTTCCCCTTACATTGAATATTAGTTAAGAATGTGGCCTGCCCTCCCATCATCTAGATGGCATGGAAGTAACCATACTGATTTAGCACATATTCAGTTTTATTTTTAGAAAAAATAAAATTCAAAAGGCATTACACGCCCAGCTAGGATATTCATTTTGCCTCCAAACAGTAAGAGACTTCCAACATGACAATCTATTGCAAAGTTGTGCAATAAAACTACAAAATTGATTTTGGGTATGCATGACACTGGAGATGCCACATGTGTGTTGAAGGAACCATCTAGATGGTATTAGAAACCTAAGAGAAGTAAGGAGGCTGTGAAGCAGGTGAAATTCTTACGTAGCCAAAATTGTGGCATCTTCAAGAAGTGAAGAAATTCAGGACTCCACATTCCATGAGGCCCCTAATAAGCATAAACCCTAGACTTCTGGGGGTTTTTTTGTTCAGTAGATGGTGTGACAGGATGAACGGAGAGCACCAACACCAAACTGCACTGATGCAAACTCCCATTTCTGAATACTTGCACATCATCTAACTGGTACAATAGTTCCTGAAAAGTTTCTAACCATGAGAAAAATCATATATTTACAGTTATTAGCAAGCCTGGAAAGAAAATAAATATAGCAAAACTATATGTTGTGGCCAATGGTGAACACAAGCGTTACTAGTAGGGAGAGTACACACAAGACACAGTAGACAAGTACTATAAAACAGCCTAAATTAAATGCCTTTTTCCCTTGTCTGGCTTCCTGAAATACCTCCAAACAAAGGCTTCTCTACAGATTTATCATAGGTATACTTTTCTTTGCAGAAATGAACTACACAATACATTTTTTTGGGGAAATGCACAATCAGAAACATCAAAAAAATTATTCCAACACTGTAAGTCATCACTGTCTCACTTCTGTGTTTCACAATTGTACAAAAGACAAATTGAAGCAAGGGGAAAATCTGCTTTTCACAGTGATCACGCTGTTAACATCTCCTTAGAGCAGAATTTGAATTGAAATGTTCTGTTAAAGTAAGCTTCTCCTGTAATTTCAGGTCCTTTTTGTGACATCCAGAAACACTAAAAATCTAACTAGAAGACTTAAGTTACAGAAAATACACTCAATTCAGTTTTTGTTTACTTTGAAGAGTAAAACATGTCAGAAGTCCACTTATGCAGGCCTATGTTAGTATTGTGGTTAAACACATGCCTGTGTTAACAAAACAAGGCTACAAGAACTTAAATCTTTTCATTAAGAGCCAGTTATATCAAGTACAGACACCTTGGGTAAAAAGCACCACTTTCTGATCCAACACTCGCACACAGAAATTCCAGTTGTATGAAAAACAAGGTTTCCAAAAACAGAAAAACCAGGAGAGCTACTATAATGACATGGATTTCTTACCCTACGCATGGCTTCCTCCTCCTCTTGACGCTTCTCATAATGTGCAAAGTCATCAAAGATTGAGGTGGTATGCTTGAAAGTAGCAATTATTTTAAGCACTTGCTTGGCTTTTTCTAGGGGTACCTCTTGAGTGTCCCTCGAATTGGTAACCGGTTTGTTGTCATTGTTTTCCAAGCGAATATGCCGCAGCTGGTTGTTGGGAACGTCTTTGACAAAGATCCATTTGACATCAAACTTCCCCTTCCACTTATCCTGAGACCAGACACCAGCATATGCATTGTAGTCCACAACAGACTTCATCTCAGCCACTCCACAAAAGTGTCCACTGCCATTCACACTGAAGAGTAAATAGAGTGGGCCTTTTCCATTCAGGGAACGGTAAGCAGCATCTAAGCGCTTATTACCATGTTCAGTACTACACCAGATAGAGTACTTAATGGAGCGATGAATATCGTCCTCTGAGTAACTTTTGATTATAAACACACGTCCATTCTTCAGATTCCAATCGAAGTCTTTGGGATTGTAGTTGTTTATGGCCTTTAGTTTCTCCAGCACTGGGTGCACTTCCACACCAGAAGGTGAGGAGCTGACGGATACAACACCTAAACCAAAGTTCTCGCTACCAGCTCCATTGCTCTGGCTGAAGCCCACACCCCTATTACGAGGAGCTACCCAGCGGTTTTGCAGCTGTTGCTGCTGCAACTGATGAGGCTGGGCCTGCTGCTGAGGTCCTTGTTGCTGTTGTGGTTGCTGTGGCTGAGGCTGCTGTTGAGGCAGTTGGCTTTGCACCAGTGGTGGTGGTTGAATTAATGGCTGAGGCTGCTGGATTATAGTCTGAGGAGGCAGTACTGGTTGGGCTGGGGGTGCTTTTACCACTGACCCTTTGTCATCCCAAGTTCCAATATTCATGTTGTGTTTTATAGGTGGTGGTGGTACAGCAGGGCCCCCAATGCCCACGTTACCTTTAGGCTTGAGTTTCGGCTGAGGTTTTGCAGGCTTCCTTGCAATGGCAGCCCATGAGGTTGGTTTAGGTGCTGAACTGCTAACTGGGGGCACGCTGTTTGCTGCAATGCTTGTCATACCTGTACTGCTCAGAGCTGAACCTACAGTTTTTGTTACAGCAGCTGTCATATCTCCACCAATTTTCAGTCCAGTCATGCCTTGCTCAATGCTGCTAATCCCAGGCACCTTGCTCAGAGTATCACTGCCAAATCCAGCTTGTCCATCTGCTATGGCTCTCCCAAGAGAACTAGGTGGATAGCCATAGCTGCTGCTGTAAGCAGAGCTTTGCGTTGATTGTCCCTGAGATCCACTTGTCCCCCATGTAGAGAAGTCTGCATTCCCAGGAAAAAAATTAAATCCATGCTGCCCGAGAAACGGAGGGGTATTTCCTAATGCCCCGGGTTGACTAAATACACCATCAGGTATGTAATGGTGTTCACCATTACTCATCTGTCCATAAGTTGTCAAGTACGGCATTGGAGGGTCGCCTGCAGTTGACCATGCTGCTTCACCTAAGGAGTATGGAAATCCAATGGATGGAGCATAATAACTAGGCATATATGGGTCTGACATTGGTGGATAGCTGTTACTCTGCAAGCAAATAAAACAAAAATCAGCAACATAGACAATTATGCTCAGGGTAAATACACCCATAACACAGTCCAGAATGTTTTTAAGGATTATACGAATGCATTTGTAACTTCCACCATTCCTCCCAACATAAAAGATGAACAAGGTATCTGTTAGATATGGCCATTTTTTCCTCAAGAGACCTTTTCAAAGCACTAAAGAGCCCCATTTCTGTAATACATTATCTTTATTTTCAGTTACTGAGCTAGGCTTAGAATGCCTCCATGTCAACAGCATCAAGAAAATAACATGCTACTTTAAAAAAGCAAGTCATAACAACTGTAGTTTCATAAATACAGGAAAAGAGCTGCAAATATCATTTAAAGTTTCGGTACTCTCTAGTTTTTTGTCAAATTTCTCACTTCTAACTGGAGACACCTGCCAGAGTATTATAGTGAAAAGGATGCAAGGAAAATACCTGCTTGTTTCAGGAGGAGCACCAATCAAACCCTAACATTTCCACACTACTGAGAACAGGCATTAAGTATAATCTGTGGTCTAGTAGAGCAAAATTTGCTAGCTAAATTCAAATTCCACCCCCAAGACTCCTAGGATTATCACAGCATTTACTTCTTAAGAAGATAAAACTCCAAGACATTTGAAGGACTACCCCCATACAACTTCTGAGGTTGTTTTGGGGAAAAATCTGCAATTACCATCTTCCAGCTGATGCCTCCTTAATGTTGTATTATTTGAAAACATGGGAAGGCAAGCAAAATTCTCAAAGCCTTTTAATAATTTGCACTTTCTCCCTCTTTCAAGACCGCTGCAACTTACAAACTTAACTTAATGAATATTAACTTTTGACTACAGAGGCAATTCACAGCTCTGAAAAAAGTCATTAACTTCCTGGCAGAAGAGTTATACCAAGCTCTAATAATATTAAGCTTCAATCTATCATGCCATCAATTGTGAGCTACTTCTGTCAACTTCAAAGGAAATCATGTCCAAGTAGTTAATATTTTCTCAGAGCCAAAGAAATCATTGTTTTGAACTGCATCCAATACACAATTATTTCATTGTAAATTTAAGGTGTAGAGTTTTGTTTTGGGGTTTGTCTTTTGGTTTTTGGGTTTGGTTTTTTCCTCAAGTTTCTTGTAACTGCGTCTTTTTGAAGTCAGAGCACAAGCACAAGAGCAGGAGACATCAGAGCATACTTTTTAACTGCATCTTTTCCAGAATTATTAAGAAGGCTTTATCTGTTTAAGATATCATATGATAAGACAAGACACAATACTCAGGCAAGTAAGTAATGCTAAGAAATATCATCCAAAAATTAAGTAAGTCTGGAAGTCAGTTGAACTCCAAAATTAACTTCAAGATAGTAAACAATGTTCACTTACCTGATTTGTCTGACTACTTAGATATGGCTCAAAATCATCATCATTTACTGCATCCTTTTGATGAATCGAACCGTTTTGTACTGAAACTAAAAGTAAATCTGTATTAGATATACTCTCTGGAAGATATATGATGCTCTTTTAATCTAGATAACACTTCTTAATTGCCTGTACATTGAAATACTTCTACTTGCGCTTTGTTGAGACTGAACATGTTATTGCTAAGCACCACTTTGGTAAACTGAAAGAAAACAGCTCATTCTGTTGATGATCCTGATCAGGTCTCAGGAGAGGCCTGGAAAGATGGCAACCAGAGCAGACTATTCATGACTATTCTTTCCTGACCTCCACAGGCAGAGGGAAAACTATAGGCACACCTTGTTTGCACAGGCAGTAAATCCAGCGTTTCCAGAAGTACCAGACCAAGTGCAAATGTGCACACCAACCAGATCAGACATACTCAATAGGTTCAGGGAAAGTTGCAACACACAGCTTTCTCCTGCCAGGAGGAAAGTCACTTACCCACCAAGACAGCCATGAAGGGCACCACTATTCAGCTATTTCATTCTCTATTTCCTACATAAATATTACACTGTACTGCATTAGTGGCATCCCTGAAGCTCAGAGGGTACAAAGCAAGACAGAAACAAGACCTAAAGTCCCCAAGGGTGATTACAATCCTTTCCAAACATATATGCCACTATACGCTGGAATCTCTTCCTACCTGCTCTTCTTGGCCTCCTATTACCTTTCATTTCATCCAAGGCATTGCACCTACCTGGGATTTTTGAGCTGCCCAAATGACTTGAAGTGTCTCTGCACCCTCCCCCAGGCTACTATTCAAACAAAGTCAAATTGCACAAATTTCTACTAAGCTCCACTGTTTCCCATGGTGCAAAGCAGAACATGGACTTAAACCAGCAATTTGCAATTATACAACTTGAAGATGAAGACCTCTTCTCAAAAATAAATTACTGCTTTTCTGGATGCAGTTTTTTGTTATTTATCAAATAGGTTCAGTGAAAGATAAACCAAACAAACAAGTTGAGTGATCTGTAAGGTGCACTGAGAAACCATGACAGTCGAAGTTACAACAAAACAGTGGATTTTCTGACAACTGGAGACACCGAGTTAGGAGCTGCCTCCGCGGTTTCCCTCTTCTAGCAAAAACTTCTGAAAAGTATATAGAACCATGTAACTAAACCTTCAGTTTTGTTGGAGCTGGTGTTCAAGAGTGGGGGTTTGTCACATTAAGAGTGTGAGTCTTAGCTGCGTTCGACAAGCTACCACGGCCAAAATACTGGTCGCACTCAAAAGACTTTTTAATAACTTTATCCTCAATAATTTCAACCTCAGTAATCTTACCCCCAGTAATCATTCCACAGGGTTTTTTTTCCTGTTTCACTGGTGGGGTTTTTTTGCCACCCAAAGATCACATTGCAAACCAAGTGGTGCCTGGACCAAGTCCCTTAAATTTTTTTCACGTTTGACCTTAACACCTCTAAAACAAACTGCCTTCAGGGAATGAAACTAGCTGAAAAAAATTACAAAGAAATAGATATAATCACAAGGACTAACCAGAACTCTGGAAAAATTTATTAACTTCAGACAGCAGTAAAAAGAGCTAAAAATTCATAATTTAACAAGGAACAACAGAAGTTTTTTTTTTCAAAGCAAATATCTGGGAAAGAAGAAAGCAACTCACGTTTTGAATATTGTCTTGGATATTTAAAAGTCAGAACGCTTGATACTTCGGTTACTACAAACTGGCGCAGGGCGGTTGTATACTAGCTACAGCCAAATATGACCAGCATTGGTGAGCACAATGGGTTTTAAAACTTGCTAGAACAACATTCCTAATTAAACACCAAATTTAAATTAACGTTAGGTGTTGGTGTTTTTTTCCATAAATAAGAAGTTTCAGTTAGGGTCATTAATCAACCTGAATTTAGACACAATGGTAACATATTAATGAGCTGGAACACTATGTTCCTCTTTATATTTTGGCCTGGTCACACAGGGGATGAGCCTCAAAGTCTTTCATCCATGCCGTGTCCATCGCTTAGACTTAACCAAACAGTATGGAGAGTGCAATTCTTAAATACAATTCTGTTATAATGAAAAACACAGATGGCAACATACAAGTTTCTTAAAAGCATGCAACCACAAATAAAGGCATAAACGGCTGCATGTCAAGACTAGAATCCTATCAATATTAATCTCCTCATACTGACAGCTAATCTTCATAAAATGTGCATCTGCTGTGTTTATTGTTTCAGAGGTATCTAAAGGTCACTTAAGACAGAATTATTTTTGGTCTGCCATTACAACTAACACAATATTCCTGTAAATATATTTTCTTTCTTATTCATTTTGTATTGAGATCTTAAGTCAGTGACACAAAATAGTTCTACATCAACATCTTTCCTAGTAAATACATACATCTCCCAGTGAAATACCATCACTAGAAGTGTATTTCTTTGGCTTTTCATTTTAACTTTACATAATGTGTTAATAATGAAGAATGTAGCCCCCACACACACATTTAACAAGAGCAAACAGATGAAGATGCATGCCTTATTCCCAAAATCTCACATTAAGTGTTCCAAATAAGCAGGGCAGTGATGAAGAATACTAACTGAAACTAATCTACAGTTACTAAAAATATCTGCATCAATCTAACCCTGAAAAAACCGTATACTTCCGCAAACACTGTGAAAACATACAATGAAATTAGATATTGGGAAGAAACAACTCATCAACTAAAGGAACTTAAAGCTTATATTTTTTAACTGTTACTATGCTTTGAATAACCACTTGCAAAATGGACAAATGATGGCCAAAGGCGTAAGTATAATCTTTTCATTGGAAGAAGCCATTACACCT
This sequence comes from Sula dactylatra, assembly GCA_013389905.1. Taxonomy (NCBI): domain Eukaryota; kingdom Metazoa; phylum Chordata; class Aves; order Suliformes; family Sulidae; genus Sula; species Sula dactylatra. The sequence goes on from WEKW01008908.1 coordinate 8,611, forward strand.
TGATTAATGTGGAGAATAAATACTAGAAGAAACACATAACATCTCACTCTTCTTTTAAACCTAATGCTTACATTTCAAGCTTCTACAAAACCAAAAATTGCATACATCTATTCGTAAACAAAAGTCAGCATTTTCTTATCACAGGTGTGATATACACTGGTCCAACAAACAAAAGGGGGGGGAGATTTCAGTAACACCAGTTTCTCCCACTACCACCTCGCATAAGGCATCACTTGATTGATGTCAGCTCTGAAGTTTTATGTCAACTGTACTGTAGTTGACAACCAGAAAAAGAAAACTTTCAAGACAGGATAATTTCTCATTCAAGTCTCTGAAATACCAACATTAATAGCTGACACAACAGATGGACAGTACTGTTCTACACGCTAGAACTTCAACCCCACAAATTCTGGTCAAGGGAGACAGCATGGTACACCAATTTATCATCAACTAGAATAAAGCATCAAAAACATTTTACTAGACAATACAAATCAGCTCTCTCCCAACATCATTTGCAGGTGCAATATTTTCTCATTTCAATATTAAAAATAATCTATTCCCATGCATGCACCCCTTATACTGCTCACCCACATTCTCTCATATGGTCCACCGGACACATGGACAGTAACCTTTTTACCATCCTCTTTAACGTTGTTACTCTTACACACAGAACCAACTTCAGATTAGTCTGTTAACTCAGTATCACATCTTCCCTTGAAGCTCCTTTAAGCTGGGACCTATCATGACACCTGAAAGAGACTACTGTCTGCTAATATGTGGTCAGTAAGGATTGCTGACACTTGACTTAATTTACCGTCTTGAAAAAGTCTCTAACCCCAAGCCAACTACTCACGCTACACTGAGCTACCATCTTCAATCTCCTAGCCCTTTAATCTAATACTAAATCATAACATAGTTCCATTAAATAGACGCTATACCAAATAATTTAACAAAATGGAGGAGATTGTTTTGTTTCACTATAGTTTTCATTATACATAGTAAGTATCCATTATTTAAAAGGATGCACTCCATAAAAATCCAAGTTCAGAAGTACAAAAATCTCTTCCTTGCATAGCAAACCAAGAGATGTTTTCATTCAAACATTCCACAGTATTTACCAATTACAGCACACAAAAACATGCTAACATAAATAAGTTAAAGCTGACTCGTGCGTTTTCACTACTTAACAAGCTGCAACATAACACCCAACTAGAAATGCTTTAATACTTCCACTCCAATTTGTATGTATGGAGTATAGTTCAAAAACTACTTATATCATTCTCTAATAGATGCATCTCAATAACCTCACCAAAACTTGAGATATGGTAATTCAAAGAACATGAAGCCATAAACTACTCGCTGAAGTGAATCTGACTTTTCTTCTCATTTAAGTGCAACATGGAAGGTATAAACACAAACTATTTCAAAGACACAAAGAAATAGTTAAAAGCTCCAGTTTCAGGAAAAAAAGGTAGAAGTATTAGAATATTAGAGAACAAGC
>WEKW01008911.1:833-20077 GCA_013389905.1 Sula dactylatra
AAGTGTGATGTACTGTATTTTATTATAAGTTTTGTATATAAATATAATTGTAAATTGTACAGAATTAACCATTTGACCAAAGTTCTAACAATTCATTTTTCTAATTTACATAAATAAAGCTAATTTTCTTCACTTAAGATTTGTCTTAGTCATTTTACCCAATAGCAGAGGAGCTCTAAGGGCTTCCATAACAGAAGGAAAATGTTTGTATGCTGCCACAAGGAAACTAATAGGAAATGTTTGGGCTGGATGCACCAAGGTCTGTGACTTGACACTGCTGAAGTGTGTGAACTCTGGGAAGATGGTTGAGATGCCTTCCACCTTTCTCCAGAGAACCAGAAGTTCTCTCCTTGTTCCACCTCTTTGTTGCAGTCAAAACGGTAGTTGTTGGCTGTGTTGAAAGGGAGTTACACTAAATTTGGCAGCTGACTCATCTTTATCTCATTAGTAATTTTTTATCTCATTATTTTTCACTTCAAAGTTCACTGGGTACATTTCTCTTCACACACACCCCACACAGCCCCCTGCCCTGGGCCGATTCTGGAAAATCATAGAGATTCTTACAGGACTTCAAACTTTGAAATGAAACTCATGTCATGTGTATTATCAAAGTGGCCAAAAATATTGCTGAGAAAGTTAGCTGCTACAATAAGTGTATGTGGCTACTTGTTTTGTTTTCTGTATGTGTAAGAACAGCATTAACCTTTTTTTCACTACCATTTTTTAATGTTGATAATACAATCTGATGAAATCCTACTTTGCTCAAAAACTTCTAAGCATGCACAAGTTGCAAGAGTACCAAGCAAGGCTGTTAAAAGCCGAAAATTAAAGTTTAGAAGCGCTTAGTCCTAGATTTCTTCTTTGAGGATCTCACTGTAGTATCTCACATCTGAGTCACTGAGAAGTGCCGTAATTATGTGATTTGACGTTTCTTGGTCAAGTCTTGTAGCCACATGTGGAAAAGCACCATTTTCAACATATCTGTGTATTCTAAATGCAGAAACAAAATCTAGATTCAATAAAGAGAACCATTGCTAATTCTTAATGTCTACTGTAAATTAGGACATATTGGTGAGCTTAACTATCCAGATAATTAATTTATCCACATAGGAAAAATACCTGTGCCCTGAGTAGTGCTTTATTATGTATGTACACTTAAAACAACAAGTTAGATCATGTGCATAAACCTACTCATTTAAGATTTCATAAATGGATCTTACAGATAGAATCTTGTTTCAGTTATAAAAAGAACTTGGCCTTTAGATACCAGATACCTTTGATGCAGTCTTGTTCGTTTGCAAGGAACTTGTATTAATCTCATTTTTCCTAAAGAGGTAAGTAAGACCACAGAGCAGTTTTGGTTCTAATACCACTCTTCTGTTTCTAAGGCATTGCTTGGCATTCAAGCTCTTAATGTTTAGCCAAACAAAAGAGCCAAACGTATGTTTAGCCATAAACCGAAGTCTCACTTTTACTGCCACTGCTCCCCGTGCCCCATGCTTCCTTGCTGATTGTTTTTCTTGCCATTTTTTTACAAGCACCAGTAAATTTTCTTCCAGTAAATTGTCTTTGCTATGAAGTATGTGGCCTGCATACATATTTACTTTGCATGTTTCCGCTGTTTGTTTAAAAAGTTTAATGTTTTTGTGTGACAAAAAGTCCTGCCTAACCTTAAGAGTGTGTGTGTGTGTGTATATATATAAAAAAATATGGGTACATCACAGAATGAAATATTTAAGTGCCATGCAAAAATTATTTGCAGGCAAATTTTTGTTGACTGCAACTACACAGAATTAGTCAAAATCATGTAAAAGTATCACATGGTCGGGATGTGGTTGCTTTTAATCAGATACAAGACTGTAGCACTCCAGCTGAATAAACAGCATTTCTAATAGTCTTGCTTAGGCTGAGACTGATCTGGTGTGTTCCAAGCTGCAGCAATCACCTTCAGGCTGAGAGATGCATCAAACAGTGCACATACCACCACAAGACAGGATTACCAAATGCACAGGAAGCGTAGGGGCGTTTTGTTCATAAAAGTTGGTTAATAATTGGAATGTCTGAAGGGTTGGTTTTTTTTTTTTCCAAAACTGCCACAGCAGTAACAATGTGAGTTGTTGCAATTGCAGGAGGGGTGGGGTGATCTAGTATAGTCTGCTGGTTTGTCAGAAGTAATAGTATTATTTCTTAGTAGGGATTGGGCAGCTAATGCAACGGGGTTTCAATATAGGTTTAAGCTGAAGTTAGACATATCTGTGGCAATAACTATGAGGACTCACTGTGACAGTCTCCTCTGAAGCTTCATCCCTGATCCCACTGCTACATATAAACTTTTGTTTTCAGCTTCCTGAAATGTAACTCTTATTTTATCAGTAAAGAGCAAGTCAGAAGATTTTTCCTACAAGACCGTACGCTCTCCTAACCAACAGTGGTTTAAATCAGTCAAGGCCTCTACTAATAAACTGCTCCTGTTATCTTCCACTTGAAAAATTTGGCCAATGATACTTAAAGCAAGGCAAGAAAGCAAGGGGGAAAATCCTTAGAAAATTAACACTCTTTGTTCAGTTTTTGAATAAAAAGAACATACAGCAAGGTAGATTATTCTTCTACTTCTCTGCACTATGGTGTCAAAAACCACAGGAAGAGTCAGTCCCTTGTGTCTTGCAAGTAGTGCTACTTGGCCAGTGCTCAGCAGCCCTGATCCCGTGGGCACTCCTAGTGCCGCTTTTCGCACGTAAGAAACCTGTGTGGCTTGATTGCACATTGACAAGTGAAGTTTCTCATAAAATAAAGCCATAATGAAATAGTTGCTGAGTTGCAATCTCCGATCCTAAAAAATCAGCCAATAAATTAAAATGTACTTTCATGCAGCCAAGTGTTAATGGAAGCACAGAGATTTGTCCATAGCGCTCTCATCTGCGCAGCATTGGAGCTGTTGCTGTAGGTGATGCTTCACACAGGATTCAATTACCTGAAGTATGTGACAAGCCGTTCATTTTTACATATACGGCTCAAGCTACTTCATGACAGTGGGCTGCAAAGATATAAAATTTAAAAAGCATATTTTGCCAGATATGACATGCTTTACCTGCCCCTAACATATTTTTTAGATAATGAGTACTGAAATTGATTATGTAGAATAAAATAGAACAGCTGCATTTGATACGTTATATTGTCTATGCAAGGGCACACTAAAGATACCAGTGCTACACCACCAACCTCTCCAAAATGCTGTGTGGTTCTCATTTTTGTTTTGATATATGGTTGTAGATCTTTTTTTTTTTTTCCCCCCTAAAATGTTGTTTGGATTCTCTGGACAATAAATGGTTTCTTACATATAACAATGAAAGGGGAAGTGACAAGGAAATATAGCAAAAGTAGGGTGAAGATATTGAGAAACAGGTCAAAGCAAAAGCAGGCTTCCAAAACCTCCTGAAGTAATCTGTGATAGGTTAACCCAAATTCACTCACTCTGCAGCCAAATATAAATTTTGCCCTATGGTCCAATTCTCACTTCCATAGTCCCCATCATCTGAAGTGCAGAACCAGATTCTAGAAGGTAGAGTGTGGCATCAAATCCCCTTCCTCTGTGCTTGCACTTCAGCTGCTTAATGGCAGCGCTCGCAGGAGAAAACAAATCGGGGCAATGGGTACCAGCCGCAGCAGAACCTGCTCTCAGTGTGCGTATTAGTACGTGTGTCAATTTGTCTGGTTATTGCACAGAAAAATTTGTTGCTTGTATATGTAAAGAAGTTTGCAAATGAGGAAAGTTTGTTTCTAAAAGTTGCTGGTAAGAAGCTAAATTTAGTAATGGCAAAGATTGATAAAATCCTCTTCTAAGCTACTGTCTTATGAATTGCAATTGTCTAGGCTAAAATTGGATTTTTTTAAACCAATGTTAATATTCCTGTCAAAATTTATGTGAATTATTTCACTGCCAATGAAACGCAATATAGAATTGCTGAGATTCTCTGTTGCTACTAGTGGGAATTTTTTTTTTATAACCTTCTCTGGGGAAGATTTGATTTTATTTTTGTAGGCATTTTTTTCTTCTCTCTAGTGCCTCAGTTCTCAGTATCCTTTTCTGCAAGAAAAGGAGAAGGTTTTGTATGAGACGTTTTCAGTGGAAGTACAGGCCTCAGGGAGTCTGGAAGCAATTTTGATTTATATCTAAAAATAGAAATATTATGCAATTTGAAAATACAACCTATCATTGTGAAGGCAAATGCTCTTAACCTCATCGTCTCTTATGTAAGGTTCATGGCAAACACCATGAAAAAATTGTCACAGATGTACGCATGTTTTACAGGAAACAGAAACAAGGATAACTGGTTCAAGCTGTTGCCACCAAATATACCTGAAATTCAGTTAGAGGAATAAAAGAATTTGCCTATAGGAAAAAATCAGGTTTTCGTTATGATACTTCATTAACTATATTTATTAAATGAGCAAGGATGGGATGAAGAGGTGTAATGGAAGAGACAATGAAAGTAAATGTTTTTTCACCTCCAATCTGAGGCACAGTGCAACCTAGTGTTTAGCTACCAGGGAGTCAAGTGACACAGTCATGTGGTCAGGGGGAGGGTGAGAGGGTAGATGGACTTTTTTTAGTCCATATTCCTCCTAGTTCCCTATTGAGGCCAACAAATCTGGGAATGATTTACTTTCGTAAAATGAGAATTCTCAAGCTGGTTGGAGAGAAGTAGCCAAGAACGAGCGGTCGGTCTTGAGTAGGAGCCACAACCCATCTGTAGTTCTATGCTCTCTGAACCCTACAGTAAATATAGATAAACACGGACCCTCAGGGTTTAAAGGCTTGCAGCCTTCTATCCTGCTTTTCCCACATAGCCTTGGAGACATGGCCCAACCCTGTAGATACAGAGAGGAAAGACAGTCAGTGGGCATGGTATGAACTAGCAGAGTAGTTTTCTACGTCTAAGGGCAGCTGAACGTGGGGAAGCTATGAGTGAATACCTTTTTTTTTCCCCAAGTAGGCAATTTCCTACCTTTCTAGCGGGTTTCTTTAAGTACCTGCTTACACAGGTGCCTGTCCTAGGATCACATTGGACCATGCAGCTACCGCCGCCCAGGAGCGCTAAGTTGTGTGTATGTGTGTTCTTCAGCAACTGCCGGAGGCCTGGATCCGTGCCGAGGCTGTTAGTAGTCACGCGCAACTAGACTTAGTGGATCAATCCAAACGAGACATAGAAGTGAGCTCTTCTTCACGTTCGTCTGTGCCATAATGCAAGCATGTCTCACCTTGACGTCCTTCAGAGCAGCAGTCGCTGAAGCCTGTCATCGTCTGTGTATTTACCCACACAGTGTCCTGCTTAGTTCTGAACCATGAACTGAAATGATTTAGGATCAGCAGCAGACATTCATAAAGACTCCTGGAGCTTTTCTGGCCAAGTCAGAAGAGGAAAGGCCGTTGGATGTACTGGCTATAGAGCAGAGAGACCACAGAAGCAGATTTGAAAAATCAGACGACTACTGCAAAGCTTCTGTGAGCAGGAAAGGGAAGAGGGAGCAGGGACTTAACTGTCTTTGTCACGCTTGAAGTGACAAGCAACACCTCTGCATATATGACAGACCACCTTTGTGTAGTTATGTGATTATTTTTTTCCATGATACAAAATTTGCCAAAACTTCCAGTGGCTTTGACACATCAGTGAGAGGAGACACAGCAGCTCACAAAGTGCCTGCTATTGCCTGTGGAAACTGGCTCTTCCAGGCCGCGGTACATCGTGGCTGGATCAATTTTACAGCTGGTGGTCAGGATTCAAAACTGTATTCTTCACTGGCTTGTTCTGGACATTAACTAAAGGAATGGCTTTCAGTGCCGTAATTTTCTCTTTCAGGAGGTAGTGAATATATTAACTGTCAGAGATTCTCTCCTGACTCTCTAGGTTTTGAAGCCATACCTAGACTACACAAGATGCCCCCAAAACAACTGAATCTTTTTCACTGTTTTCATATCTGTGTACTTCTGCTAAGTGCAAGGACTGAGGCAGGCGAGCAAGTATTTAAAATCCAGTTCCTGTTCATGCTAATATCCCAGAACTATGTGCAGCTCACTGTTAGAGATCTTTTCTGGTTGTTTTCCTTACCTTCAGGTAGGCGACACCCAGCCATGACTTGCTGAGTGACTTCTGCTGGGTACAAGTGCTAGAGGGCAATATGCTCCAGACAGTGTACCAAGAGATTGCTGTGAAGCTGGGGCAGGCCAGAGGGAAAAGCAGCAGGAAAGCAGCAAATACAAAGGCTGCAGAGGAGCAACAACATTCTTGAGGGATTATTTTTCAAATCAAACAACTGCTGAAGGACTGGGACAGGACAGAGAGGAAGGAAGGGGGAAGCAGAACAAGGGGCATGCGCATGGGTAGTAAGAGAAGGAAGATAAAATAATAATTAAATCAGTTACCTAGTTGACTCATTGCTTCAAAACAGCCTGTGTGAGATATCATAGCTTAATAGTTGACTGGAATCCTATAAAATATTTTACAAATTAAATTACTCTGATCTGTAAAGTTCACACAATTTTATGATACATTAGCTTTGCTTGTTCTGTTTTGTACTGCCCATTGTTTGTCATCAGGAAAAAAAAGAGAGTGCCAACCATCCATGTAAATCAAAGCAAAACACTTTGTACTAGCAGCACAGGATGAGACAAGTTAATGACATTACTATAAAAAATAATGCAAAGTTCCTTGCATGAAATACTGGGAATCTATACCTGTTAACAAAATATGCAAAGCAGCTGGATCACATTCTATACAGTCTCTAAGTAAACCATGAAAAGAGTCACCGCAATGACAGAAACTTCCTCAGCAAGCACTGTTTGTTCCACACAAAAAAAGAAAATTATTAAATAGTATGCAAAGTAGGAAGACAAGTTTGCAGTGAAGTAACTCATCAACTGCAACAGCAGACACCCGCTCTGGTTTCCATTGCCTTTTCAGTAGTGGTTACACCTATGCATATAGACAGACTTTTCATGCTTTCACTAAAAGATTTTGAAATTACTTACAAGGAGTTGCTTCAATAGCAAAATTTTCACCACTGTTCCTACATTAGGATTTTGACCTAAACCAGAGTGTAGTCTTTGGGAATGAAGACCATTTCCTGGAGGGTGTTCAGAGGCCAGAAAGAATGCCAAGAGAGATGGGAAGTGTTTGTCACTGTTCAGTGGCAGATGAGTTTTTCCAGGGCAGGTAAATGGGACCAGCCTGCTCTTGCTGGTTCCTGGTTGTTGTGATCCCAGGGAACTGCCAACTGCCTGTAATTGCTGGCAACAGCTCAGTTCCTTCAGGGCAGGGAAGAGAGGGCAACTACCTTCAGCCTTTAATTACAGCTTGTTTTTACTCCCCAGTTCTGAACAAATGGAAGCTGCTGATAACACAGTCTACGCAAAGCAGGGCCTAAGAAGGGATCTGATTTTCAAAAGCACAAATAAATGTGCTTGTCACCCTTTTGGCGAGAGAGGGGAAAAGGAAACAAATCATGGAGGTGCCAGGAAAAATATTGCTGTGCCCTTGTTTGTCCCCCCCATCCCGACCCCACCTGAGAGGGTCTAATTATTCGCAAAGGGCCAGCTTTATCGACCCTTATAGACAATTTCAGGCCACATGGACTACTGTCCTGCAAATAAGACACTTGTTGCACAGGTTATCTGGTCAAGAAGTCCTAATAGTTGCTTGGCAGAAAATGCTTTCTAGAAATCAAAGCCTCTGAATTTATTCACAGAGTTGTTCCACTGCAGAATGATGATTATGAAGTAGTCGAGCTTTTAAACTTTTCCCATTTATAAATCCAAGATTATCTTATTTCTTAACTGAACTACAATTCAGTCACTGTTGACTGAATTCTGCTTCTGAGTACTGATTCTACTAACTAGGTCACTAGAACTGGTGAATAAATTCTCCATAATTAACATTGTAACTAAACAATATTTCTCGCTATATGGTAGAATGTTTGTATAAGCTAAGTGTAGGGAAGCTTTTTTCCTTGGGTTGTTTCTGGTCTAAAATCACACTACTTCACTTCTTGTTCAAAATAGATAAAAATCAAAAAGACAGATGGGGTGCTTTCGTGAAAGGGTGGTAATGAGATTAACTTAATCTTTTTATATTTTCTCAAGTATTTGTCGTATCTGATCAGTCACTGATATTCTTCGCTTTTCAAGCTGAAGTTTGTGGAACTTGTTTAAGTATTGAAACAGACAAAAAGGTGTTTTCCCTTCTTTTTTTTCTCATGTAGGTCCACCGCTTATTGCTCTCTTCAGACATCTTCTGGTCTGATCTGAACTTTGCCATAAGGCTGAGCATAAGGTTAACCTACAAAAGGCATTCTGATCCAATGGCTCTGAAAGCTGAAAGCAACAGCCTGAGCAACACTTAAGCATAAGTTACATAAAATCCAAACATTCTGGTAGCCAAAACTTGATTAAAAATACTGGAGTTTCCCAGAACTTCAAGTTAATGTGCATGTAAACCTTAGTCCAGAGTGAAAATGAGAGAAAAGGAGGAAAAAAATTGAACAGACGGCAAAGGAAAATTTTGAATTTACTTCAGATTGGATTTAGACATGGCATTGTTTCTGGGAAGAGCAAAAGTAGTAGAAGGGGCTAATTTTCAGAAATGTTCTATCATTGGTTTTTAAGTTCCCTTTAAGTGGTTTAGTTCTTTTGGAGAAGTGTTTGCAATAGTATCAGGTAGACACAGACTGCATTGCTACCCCACCCCAGGCCTGAAGGTACTGTATGGACCCACTGTATGGACCATCCTGCCGGGAGAGGAGGGGAAGCGGAAGCTTGTGGGTTTGGTGGCAGAGGAAACCTTGTACTTAGGTGTGCCTGTGAGACGGAGGGGGTACTGTGGTTCTCCTGGCTTCCGCCTATCAGTTCTGCTTGATCTTAGTAAAAGAAGTTTACACGTAGGATGTGTCTGTCATTTGAAGGATGGAGGTTTGTTTGAAGGATGGAAAATCCAACAAAGTATTTTCTCCCTTTAAGTTACCATTTTGGAGAGGAACTATTTAAGGCACTGCAGAGACCAAAATGTGCTTCCTTAAAAATCTTTTAAACTCCTGTGAAAACTGTGCACCAAAGAGAGAGCTGGTGTTAGTGGTATCAGGTATGTGCAAAGAGAATGGGAAGCTCTTTCACGGGAGTGGTGGGGGAGGCGTTGCTCCAGTCCCAGAAATGCTCCACATCTGATGTGAAAGGGCCTGTGGAAAAAAGACATTTTATCAGTCAGGATTGGTCTTAAGACTGACTGTGCCAAATAGCTCTACCAATGTGTTGCCTGAAAGGAAACCCAGCAGCATCACTGTGAAGTGATACTGAAGGTATCATTTTCATTTACATAATTTCTACTAATTAAATTAATTCAAATATTTAATTTCACTTGCCAGCCTTTTCTATAACTACGTCTAAGGCCATCAGAAAAGAGACTCCTCAATGTACTTCTCTGATGTGGCTACATATATCAAGATCAGTAGTCCAAGATACATCAGTTTTACGTGACTTTATAGTCTGCTATTCTATGTTTTTATACATCACAACTCATACTGACAGGACTGCTTTTAATGTTAGTTATTTGGTTTGCTTTTAGGCCTCATCTGTGATTTGTGCTTACTCTAACAGCATAAGGCATCAAGCATCACTGAGCTAAGCCAGGAAGTGTCCATATGCACCAGTGCTGTGCCAGCTTCTGCCAGTTGCAAAAAGCTGCTTAAATTTGCTACAGAAGAGGGGTGAGGAATGAAACAAACCTGGAGTTAACACAGAGTCAGCACCACCTTCTATAGAATTCAGCCATATTAATGACATACTAACCTAGGGTGCCAATATTATTTTTTTTTAAGATAAATGTGTAACGTACCTCAAGGTACAATTCTAATAAGCTACCTTTTCATTAAAAGCGATGAATGGATGAATGCAGATGTGTGGTAACAGTGATGGTGTTTTCAAATTCTCTTGCTTTGGAATGTCCCTACAAATAATCAACTGTGTTTTACAGATTAGAGTTGTTAACTACACAAACTCTCTTTATATTCCAAATTCTGCTGCACATCTAAAGCAGCCATGCGGGGTGTCTAAAACTGCTGTGTCAGAGCAAATCATCCTGCAATAGGTATGGGTTAATGCTGGAAGACAGTAACGAGTCAGACATTTAGCTTATAGGACAGACAAAGTTGCGTATCAGTTTACAGCTAAGAACGTTTTGATGCTTGCATCTTCTAACCATTTTAGGAGACATCAGGGTATCAGTCCCAGGATCCTGTTTCCTACCATAATTGTTAATCAAGGCAAAGAAGAAAAGCAGATGGGGCTACAATCTTGAAGTCTTTCATTATCTTTATTATTTAAAACAGGATATCCTGTTGCTAGAGCATAGTTCTTGCTCACGTATACATGAGGTACCTGACCCTGAGCGCAGAAGTCTCATCTTTCTTGCCTAACACCATGGGAGGAAGTCTCTGACTTTCAAATGTGCTTTTGGGCTAACTTCTGCCCACAGTTACATGCACAAACACCTACTGATTTCATCCTGAATTTCATACATCGGTGGGGTACAATATTGTGATGGAGGACACAACTTACCTCTAAATGTCTGTCTTAAGCCTACTTCCTGAGACTACCTGCTTGAGATAACTTGCAAGGATATTTGCATATTACTTCTGTGGCCAGTAATTGGTTGTTTTTCTCAAAACATTGCTTATTCCTTTCCCATCAGATGAATTACTTGTAATGCTAAATGTTGGGCAATCTTACCAGGCAGAGGTACCAGCCCCGCCTGTGAGACAGGACTGGATTCTGCCTTTGATTTGTTACCTAAGTTTCCCAATAGGGAAAGAAGCTCTGAGTTGGTGTGATGCTGGGAAGGCCAGCTGCCTTCTAGCAGTGCTCCCTCTCTTTCCGGCACCGGGACAGAATCCTCCCGATGGGTGCATCGTCCTTGTCTCGGTGGGTCACCCCTGGGCCAGGAGACGCAGGCTAGCTTGCAGCCATGATCCATATGGAGTCCAGAACAGTTTCTGGTCTCCTCTTGGCTTTCTTTGCGCAAGGAAAAGAGTTAGCTCAATATAGTTGGGAGAGCACTAACATGTAGAAGTGGGGGTATGGGACTTCAGAGCTAAACTACTGTGCAATCTACCAGTATGGACTATGTTACTCTCTGATCTGCTTTGTAGCCTTTGTCTGAATTTTCTGTTTACTGTAAACTCTGGGATGGAGATGACTTTTATCACACATGTACAGCGAGGCCTGAATCTCAGTTGGGGCCTTGCAATATTTCAATATTAAAAATTCCTACCGATGACACCGATCCTCCACCATTAAATATTTGGGAATCGCTAGCATAAGATTCAGCAGCCCCAGGCTATTCCTTCTCTCATCAGGGTCAGAGCAGGGACTGGGACATAGACTAATTGTTGTAGTCAAGGAGCTGTAATTATTACAAACATAACTGTACATGAAATGCAAAAATGACATGCACAAATATTTCTACCAACAATAACTGCTGACATCATCAGTGCAGCACACCACTTACTACGAGAACACATTGCAAGCAGGTAACGTTTCTCTATCAGAATAACTCTGTTTGACGCTCCCTAAAAAGTAGCTTGCAAGAAGCAATCTCAGTGCTGCTTCTCATTGAAATACAAACAGAAAGTCTACAAATGCATCATCAGCTCTTTGTACTCTTTAAAAATCTGCAGCTTGCTGCTCTTTAAATGAACAGATGAGATCTGCCACTGGATCTTTTGAACTTAATTCTACAGAAGGGAACTGTATTCTTGGTTCAAGAGTTATCCGATGACATGGACTCTAGTGCATTAATCTTTTGCTGGAGACAGACTGGAATCCAAATGTCTAATTCAAGTGCTTCAGTGTCTGGGTCTCACCTTAAAATGCCAAGCCAGCTAAGAATCTTGTACAAAACTTTGTATTTCTGGGGACTCAGTTTAGCTGAACTCTTATAATAGGTGCTAGCATTTGAGCCAAATTGCCTGCTGGCCCAAACTGGTGAGGCCTTACTGACTGCAGTAGAACGGCATTTCTTTACAAAGATAATTTGGCCTGCTGATTTTAAGGCTGGCACTGTATGAAAAAAAACTGGGTAGAGTACATTCTTGCTTTGATGCAGGCTCAGACACACAATACTTAGTCATTTTAATAAGTTACCTGTGTCCACTGAGATCAGTGCTTACACTGAAATTTATACAGACAGCAAAACCCCCATGAGCTAATGTTTTACAGTATAGAAATATAACTCTATAACACAGAACCGATAGTAAAAGCATGTACAATATGCTTGCATAACAAAATAATGCTGGTGACTTACCATATATAACTAAGAGTCAATGCAAACAGGACACCAATATTAAAAGCTTAGCTGCAGCAACTTGGGCTGGAATTAGATCGTAACTACTTTACAGCTAGCCTTGTTTTTTAAGGAGTTGATACCAAGTGCACAAGAACTGAAATACAAAATCCTGTCCAGTAGTTGGACAAATCTGTGACCCGCTCATGGAAAATCCCATCTTACCAGCATAAGTCAATGGGTGTCCAAACAGTGAAACGTATGGTACAATAGGAAAAATGGGTATGAATCATTTATCCTGTGCTACTCACTCACTCATCATGTGGATCTCTGAACTCCTGTGGAGTTAAAACACAGGTGACGAAACTTTTCAAAAATAGGTCAATAACCATGCATTATATGCCTTAAGAAGTAAGTATACTCATAATTTTGCTTATGTTTGTGTTGGATAGTTAACTGAAAGCTCTTAGGCAAATAATTTGATATTTATACCAATATTCTCCCATGGCCACTTATTCTCCTACAAACGTGCAGCTCTGCCACAAAGCTCTCTACTAGCAGATCAAAAAGGTTTGCTTTAATTGGCCTGGGTCACAGTTTGAAATGTAGTGAGCAAGAGTAATGTTCTGAGCCTTCATCACTGTACATCCACTTTTTTTCCTCTGCCAGAGATGCTGTTTAATCCAATACAGCTTAGTGTGAGTACATTTGAGACATGAGTTTCACATTCAAATCCTGCTTCTTCCAAGGTATTTTCTAAACAGGAATGTATTAATTTGTTTTTAATGTCCTGGGAAGGGCTGTGTTTCTCATCCTTTTCCTTACATTCAACAAAACAGAATGAATTTCAGGGCTCTGAGCTTTGGGGGTTATTTTTGCTCTTTTTTAAACTATTTCTGTTAAAGGAGTTCAAAAAGAAGTAGGGTAGCAAAAGGAAAACTAAAATTAAGAAAATAGGAGAAATCACTCCAGCATCATTTACTGCATTCAGTAGCCACGGGCAAAGAATGAAAATCAACCCTGTCGAAATTAAAAGTCCTTCGCCTCTCTCTGCAAAATCATTTTCCCATTTTAAAGCAGTTCTACTTAATAGAGTTTGTAGCCCGGGAATAAGTCCAAGGGTTACAGTGAAGGACAAATCCCAATAAATGCACAATGTGTTCTTCTTTTATTAATAAAAACTAATTAAGAGAAAATCGGGTACAGTTTACTACCTGTAATATATTCCTTAAGGAATGCATATTCTTTCCGTGCAGGAACATGGACTTGAGGATCTGCAGAAACCTGGTTTCATCGCACTACTACAATTCTAAATAAAGTCATTTCATCACTTCTGACAAGGATTTAAGTTGTTTGAATGGCACCTTTCCTACAAACCAAACAATCCAAGGCTTAATTGAGCTTGCAGAGCGCACAGGTTGTCTTTCTGAACAAACGGATCATTAGTGAAGTACAGTACTTTCCCATTTTCCCGAGGAGCTGCCAGTGGGGCAAGAAAGTTTTCCTGTTTCATCAGTAAATGATACAAGTTTTTGTTGTCTGTCTCATGTGCCCTAGGACAGTGCTAGCATTGAACTGTGCCATGCTCCACTGTAATAGTCTGTTGATTTTTCCTGGTTTGAATGAAGGATGTAGTTCTTTCCAGTTAGCAACTAATCCAGAAATTCAGGTTTTAGGAGCTTGAGACTGTTTCTTCTTTTTGCATGTCAAGACATTCAGCAGTGGTGAATAGGGCATAATTTCATTACAAGAATAGTAAAAGGCTTTAGTAAGCTTTTAAGTCTGTAAAAATTACACTGTTTCCAATAAAACTCTGGGGCTTTTTAATCCCAGAATATGGATGAATCATTTGATGATTATGACACTTTTTTCTTATTGTAAGTCTTCTCAACAGCACAGATCATTGAATTTCATTTCTAATACTTCATTGAAATTTTGGGAGCCATGTCAGATGCTTGGTAGGATTACAAATGTTTTACTCTCATAACAAGGGACTAAAACTAGCAGGAACAAATCCCAAATCTTGATTAACCTTCTGATTCAGGAAATTATAACCTAGTCTGTGCCAATAAAACCAGTAAGACGTACTGTGATCTGAGTCACTGATCCTTCCTGGCACTTGTCTTGGATTGGGATTTATTGCTGTTGCCTACCTTACTGGTGGACAGGGTACAGATAACAGCCTGAAATAGATAATCATTCCCTAATTTCTGCCTCATTTTCCCTTTGGCAATCACAGGTGGAAGGGAAAGAGTGAGGGCAGGCTGTAAGGATGCATTACTTTCTATTTTATGTCCAAATAAGTGATATAGCTGAAGGTAAACTGAAGTAAAAGGAGTTAAGCAATATAAAGTTTACCCACTTCTCACTCCTCAGCCTGGAACACTAAAAAAGTAAACTTCTATTTAAAAACCAAACCAAAAAACCCCACATAGGCAAGTTTACTTAGAAAAAAGCAATATAATGTCTATGCTTTTGAAGAATAATTTCAGAAAGAAGAAAAGGTAATTTCGGAGTATTTCCAGTTTTCTGAAAACCATGCTCTTCTGTACATCTCCATGTTCATTCACTCAGCTCTGAGGATAAGAACCTTGCAGGAAGCTGACACTCTCCTGAGGAGGAGTCTAACAAGAAGAGCAATGACTCAGCCCTGTACCTCCATAAACACCAGCCGCCAGCACGTCACTCACTCATTTATCACGTCAACGTTAGTCACGCGCTCGCCACATCAGCATGTGTCATTGCAATGCTTGGGCTCCCGAAGAGGCAACCTCTCACCCAGCGCCTGCTACAGCAGATTGCGTAAGACCACGCATTGCAAACATGCCGCGCTGTGCAGCTGGCACAGAATTGTTCGGTGATTGCCAGGGCTGCAAAAGCTGGCATGTACTTTTGGAAAGTCGAGACGCTGACACTGTGTTTGTGCTCCCCAGGCTTGTGCAACAGTGAAGTGGCTGAGAAGAGACCATGATGACATAGGAGGATTTAAATAAAAAAGCTTTTACAAACTGCATTTTATGTATGAAAAAATAGTTTTTTTAGAAGAAAATCTTTTTAACAATATGTTTATGAAGGAAATAAGTTTAAATAAGCCAAAGTCTGTAAAACTAAACCTTGCCTGATACAGCAATGAAGTTTCTGTAATAACTGACCTCCTTGCTTTGAAATGTGTAGTCAACATTTATTAACTTTTTATTTAAAATGATAACATCCATCAAGAATACGAACTGTGTATGGAATTATTCATATTTTGTTTCTGGAGGAGTAGGAACTTCCAGTGTTTTCTACTCTGTTATTGTGGGGGTGGCAGAGAAGAAAGTGTTAAATCAAAAGGATAAATAATCCATAAATATCCTAACTGTTTCATTTGGCTGGGCACAGCACTGGCCTTTAGCATAAACTATTCAATTAAATTTATGGAGGTGTTCAGGGTCCGTTTATGTCACCCTCTGATCTATTTACTCTAGAGGAGCAATATTTTTGGAAACATCAACTTGGCATGTGTACAGAGGTGGGCAGCAGAGCTAACAAAAACATCAGTTATACTAGGTTCTAGCTTCCACATCAATTAAAAATATACAGAGGAATCTTGGTTTTTAGGTGTATTTCAGTCTGATTTTTGGCCAGAGTTTTGTGTTTTCTGTAACAAAAGCCCGATCATTCCTATCTGAAGCTTACAGTCTTTCATCATCATCATACAATCATGCTGTGGCATTGACAGTACCCATGACAGATTTTTCCTTCTGCTGTCAGCTAAAACCATATAGAAAACACCAGCCTGAATATAATATAAAAGCAGTAATAAATGTTATTTTTTTTGAGCTATAAGTGAAAAAACATTTGGGTTTTTTCCCATCCCGAGAAGATTTTGCAAAATTCTAGCAAACATGACTTCTTTTCAAACAGAATCAAATCCTTTTGAGAACACCTGCAATGTCTTCTTATCGAGGAGCTGTCTCAAGTGGGATGTCCTTTATAACACGTCTCAGGAGCTCTCTGTATCTGCAACCCTCCAATCCCTGACTCTTGCTACCCTCCATGGTATATTTCTCTGTGGTTCGTGCGTCCCTGACATAATATAATGCCAGTAATTGTACTAATGTTTTCTCTTTTAAAGCCAAATTTTAATTTTCAGGCAAATACGCAGCAAAAATGCCGGACATTGGTCAATATTATGCTCTACAAATATCATTCTACGCTGATCCTATGTGACCTGATTTCCAAAAGCATCCTCAGTCACTTACATGTGTGGTCTGCTCAAGTGTAGTCATAAAGAGGAATTATCTTTTACAGTATTATTTAAGACTTAATATAGTAACATGCCTCAGCAACCCACAGTTCCATAAATGCTAAGACATTTCTGACTCCAGCATTACTATCTTGTTTTTTTTTAAAGGAGGAAACAGAGACATGCAGTGATTAAGGGATTAGGCCAAGGTCAGACATGAAGTGCATGTCAGCTGGTGTTAGAATTTAGGTCATTTTCTAACTGAACGAATAATATGTACATTGTGCAAGTATGGGGAACTGTAGTTGGTTTTGCAAGCTTCACACAATGCTCGGTGTGATTTTCTTCAAAGCAACTGTCACAGTCAAGAGCCATTACTTGTCACTTCAGTACATGGCATTCCTTGCCTTCCCCATCTAGCTGCACTAATCCATGTGAACTCCTTCCTGCTCAAAACACTTAGGCCTAGCACTAACCAAATGATAGCCACAGGCTGGAAATTTGGGGGTCCAAAAAAATACTTGTTCCTATGAAAATTCAAATTAAAGCAAGTAATTCTGTAAAAATGGCTGATGCCGTTCTCATGTCTTTCTTATCTGCTAACTGTACTCTTATTTGGTAGTGAATTACTTCTTCTTGAGTGTTAGAAAGCAGTCACTTTTGGAGAGGTAGCCTTAGTCTGTAACGGTGCTGTACACAGAGGGAGTCTGAAACAGCAACTTGAGGGGCATCGCTTGCTGTGATACATTTCAATGGAGTACTCTCTGACAACTGCCAAAAAACAATTTGAATGCCCAGTCAGCACACGAAGGAGAAAAAAATATTAATCAGACCATGAACATATATATTGTAAGAAGTATATAATCAATAAAGCAGAGATTATCTAGTCAGCACATCATTTCTTCTTTTTCAGATTCATTCTGGAGAGAAGAAAATTTGTAATGAGGAACAAAAATCACCAGCAAACTCTTAAATATTACAAATGTGTCACAATGAAAAAAAAATCCTGATTCGTGACTAAAGGTGTAATACATTACTTGATACACTTTAATGTAAAAAAAAATTATAGGAGTGCTGGCTTTGGCTGGGATAGAGTTAATTTTCTTCATAGTGAGGGGCTACCTTTCAGATTCTATGAAGAAAATGAAGTCTATCCCAGCCAAACCCAGCACAATAAGATATATCAAATCGGGCAATTAATGCAACAGGACAAGGAAGTATTTATGTTTATCCATTTAGAAATAAAGATGTACAGCACTGAAAGCTATTTCCAGTATTTTTAAGTGTTGTACTCCTACTTAATAGTATTTAAAAGCCACAATTTTATTCTTTGCACGTACAATATTTAAACTTTAGATTTTGTTCCTAAATTGATCTATATTTTGATAACCTCATCTTCTCCATGGATAACCATGTATCTGTCCAAAGATACCTGAAGCAGCAAGTGCAGCCTGTGTGCAAAGAATGAAACATTTTTTCAATTTCAAAGTGTTTGGTCTTTACAATTGAAAATTAGCATTTGTTTTTGGTCTTCAGAAGAAATTAATAACGTTGCTTTAATTGAAACCTCTCTTCACAATAAAAAGCAAAGGAAACTGTTCTAGCATCACGCAACAGGAGTGAGGTCACTTCGCAGATGTGGTTCTCCCAAGTTCGGCCTAATTCTGCTGCTGCTTCTGCACCAGTGAAAGTGAAAGAAGATCAAGCTTCTAAATTTAAAGACTGCAGACTCAGTCTTCCTACTGCCTCGTGTCCTTAACTTTGAGCATATAAGAAGTCTTGCGGACCTCTGAAGGACAAGCATAGGCAAAGGATATACATGTAAATCTCGGCAGGGCTGGAACAAGTGGCGCTTAAGACAGACATAATAGGGTAAGACAGAAAGGCTAAGCTGCCTTAGAAATCAGAAATAGAGACAAAGGAACTACTGTTCTTGTATTCTGAAAAAAACCTACAGCAATAAAGGTAACACTTTCTAGAGGCATTATTGCAACACCAAACAATAAAAACTTCTGCATTCGGCAAGTTTTAACCGAGCATGGCTGCTATCGCCTTTTTGTTCGGTGCGTAGTTTTGGCCTCCTAATTACAGGAAATGTCTATGAGGTAGGTAGGAGTGACATTCAAATGTACAATAATCTTATTTACCGTACTTATATTAATAGGCTTAAATTCCTTAGAAACACGCCTGTCGTCCTACAGAGAAGGAAATTATTTTGAAGATCCTTCACTTTTAGTCCTTTGTTTTAAATTTATAGCAGTTTGCTTCGCTTCTTTTTCGATCACGTGCCAGGTAACCACCCAGCACTTCGCAGCTCGCCTGGCAGGGGGGTACTCCACTGCAAAGCGTGTCTCAGGCTATGCGGTTTAGTTGCAGTATCTCAAATTCACTACAGGATGGGGGCAAGTTCAAACCTCTGCTCTGGCAGACCCGTTACGGCGATGTTTAGGTGTGTTCACCATCGCGCCTTTGGTGGAGGCGCGGGAGGTGGATCCGAGTGTTTTCAAGAGCGGGCCCTGCAAGGTATAAGCCCCCCTTCTGTAAATATAAAGACTGCTGTATTGCAGTAGACACCCAGAACATAGCATGAAGTAAAGTGACCTGTCATCATTTTAAAAATACCCCAAGATCCGCACGCAGCCGGGGAAGGGCCCCCCGCGGCTGGGCCGGGCGGACAGGCGGGGCCTGCC
>WEKW01008911.1:27028-39362 GCA_013389905.1 Sula dactylatra
GTGTGTGTGTGTTCTGATAAAACTAACAAGCTGAGAGGGCAGCTCTATCTCTGTCAAGGTGGTTTCATGTTGTGTGTCCTACAGATTTGCTTGTTCTGTTATTTCAAGGGGAAAAAAATGTCAGGCCATTATTACAGTTGTGCTGGAGTGCAACCATGAGTAAATGAGGGTAAGTATTGCTGTCAACAAGAGACTACGGTTTTCAGTATTTTAAACCATGCAAAACATATGATCTTAGTGAATTATTGTTTGGACTAATGCAGACATCTCAATAAATGAAATTTTATAAGCTTTACAATGGCAAGACTCATGAGATTCCTACTAACTTTTTTTTTTGCCTTTTAATGAAGACAGAGGGTGTGACAGCTGTGAAATGCCAGCACTGGTGTCATTCACTCTGTGGTCTCCAATATAGTGGAATCTTAAGCATCTTGTAGAGTGATTTTTCTGAGGCGGAAGTAGGGGGATGTGCTGTATTTTTCAGGGAGCTATCTTTTTACAGCATAATGTTTAGAAATATTCTGATTTTTAAGGCTGGCTGTTGATGGCTGGTTGGGATTTTTGCAATGGTTAAGAGTTTTAATATGCTAACATTTTTCTGGTTGCTCTTTGTGAAATACGAATTATGGCCTCATTGTCATGGGTATTATGGAGATTGATCAGCCTTGTCTAGTCATTTTGAGAATCTTAATGGTTGCAAAGGCCGGAAGGGAAGATCAGGTCATCTAAATTGACATCTTCTCTTTTGTCATAGGCCCCTATGTTTTACCTGGTTATTACTAAACTGGGCATCTTGTTTGATAAAAGCATAATGTGTAGTTAATGCTTCCAACAGGGCATCCTACCTAATTGTAGTCCCTGTTTTGCTATATAATCTGCTGTCTAGTTGCCTTTGAAATTTGCTTGTCCTTTTCTGTTTGAATTGGCCAGAGTTCTACATACTGTGGTGGGCAGTCAGTGCACCTTTGGCGATTGAATTAAAAGCCAATACTGTTGTTACTGTGAATGTACTTGCACACAAGTATCTTGTCAGCTCCTGGTCTACCACCCCCTCTCCAATTCTTCAATTTCTAAGTTTTTTGGAAATATTTTCCAGTGTTGGTTTCATCCATGCTGTCTATAGTAGTACATTTAACTGTTACCAGTTATACA
Organism: Sula dactylatra; assembly: GCA_013389905.1. Taxonomy (NCBI): domain Eukaryota; kingdom Metazoa; phylum Chordata; class Aves; order Suliformes; family Sulidae; genus Sula; species Sula dactylatra. The sequence goes on from WEKW01008911.1 coordinate 28,181, forward strand.
TCCCAGATTTAGTTAGATGTTTCCAAAACATTGTACAGGAAGTGTGGTTTTAGTTGTTTATCTTCAGAGTTGCTTTCCAGGATATGATTGCTCACTTCTTAGGCATGGCTTGATGTATTACCTAGACTACGATCTGTGACTTGGCATTTGTGTGTGTTAAAACACATTTTGTTTAAATGAGCCCGTGCCTCTGAGTAGTCCAGACAATTCTGTGTAACTCATCACACTGTCTTTGCCACTATTTACTAGTCCGTCATTTTTTCCATTAAAGTACCGGTAGTGTCATCAAGTATCCTTTGCTTTGTTTGAGGCTTTGTGTGTGAGATAAAATGGAAGTGATTATTGCAAGTACCACACAAAAAATGGGTGCAGAATTTTAAGGCAGTGAGTTAATGGCCTTTCGAAAGAGTCCATCACCTAATAGACTGGATCAGACCAATAAAATAGGTATTACAGGAATTTCAAATAGTGGGCTTCCTTTTTTGAATGACTGTACTAGTCAAATTACTTTAGATATTGGCCTTTTATGAAGAGGCTCTGTAGAAGGCATAGGCAGCATCAATGGTCACTAGATTGGTAATGGGGAAATGGAATTGTTCTTGGTTAGGTCGGTTCTCTTGTTGAGCACCTGGAAATCCAGCAGAAACCAGTGGGGAGATGTGCATATTTAGGCACATTTACAAAAGCATACTTTTTGTTTTAATTGCTTATTTCATTTTGAAAAGTTAGCAAATGTAATGTGTGCTCGAACCAGTATCTGTTTGCACAATCGAGGTTGCTACTAGTGAAATCAGGGCAGAAATATCTGTAGTTTCAAGTTCTTTAATTTATTCAGCTATTGTGGGCCAAGTTTCTGCAAAATATTTACAAAATGTTGGAGACAGGAGAACAAACATATGTGGGATGTATGCTACCCTGAGGCATGGCCTATATCCATTGTAAATTTAAGAGCAAAGCTAACAGTATTTTATTTAGAAAATGCCTATCCTGCAGAAGCTGTTTCTTTGAGTGTATTTTTTCTTCTGTTTGGTTTTACACAACTAATACTTATTGAATGTTTATTTGAGTACTTAGATGAGGTGTTCTCTCCTAATAGTGATCTCTCAGAAAAGGGTTCAGCTCTCCGTCCTTTGTTTTGCTAAAAGGAAGTTTGAAAGTGTTTCTAAATGTCAAATTTGAATTCTAAATTAATTTCTTTTAATTTCTAATAATGCAGAGTTTCTGTTGGAATAGATACAGGATGGAGTTGTTAATTCTCTGGCTTTTTTTATTGGCCTGAGCTGTGATTGCAGTTAAGAGTCTCTAGGTTCAGAGTTGTAAAAGTTAAATATTTTATAGTTGTGGTAAAAGTTCCTAAATTAGCAGTTAATTTTTAGTTGCTTCTTCCTTGTATCTTTAAAATATAGCATGGTATCTAAAGTATTATACATGAGTGGATGTTTTCTGGCCTTTATTTGTTCTGTAACAGCATTGTGAGAAGGCAGTGTACAGTGTGTTTTGGAAATGGGCCTGGAAGAATACATGCAGGCAACGGAGGTGTGCGGGCAGTTCTCCTGGGGATGATCTCGATTGCTCTGCTGCTGTTTTTGGTCCATATGTGGAAACAAAATGGTATTTCAGCAAAAGAAACGATAAGGAAAAGTCTGAGGTCTGAGATTTCCTTCCATAGAAAGAAATGCAGAAGGGAAAAACAATTATGAATTAAAACCAGGTTGGAATTACTGTTGCTTTAAGAACAAATCAGTTGTGCATGATGTATGTTCTTTGGAACTTTAAAGTTGTGTGAGACATTGTAAATATTTGACTGGTATACTTTTCCTCAAAAACAGTTACTAATGAGGTTTAAATTTAGTATTGTAATTTTTAGTTATTTAAAATGATTGTGTATTAGATGATTCTTCAACAGCGTCGGTACATATAATTCCTTATTTTCCCACTTTTGACTGGTCTCAGCAGATGGTACGCATTACAGATCCAGCACAAGTGCTGGCAGGCAGCTGGGCTTGGTTTTCTGCCCCAAGTCACATGTGCTGGACCGAGCCCCTGAAGCCGAAGGCTTTGTCACATGCCAGGGGCTCTGCATCCACTGAATCCAGTGGTTAGGCTGGAATTGGGTAACACACCCTAGTGCTAGCAGTAGTTGCGTTAACCATTTTGGGGATGAAGTGGGGTTGTCTTTTTTCCCTTATTTTGGGTTTTGTTTAAACACGACAGTAGTCTTTAAGCTACCATTATTGTTGCTGTTTTAGCTAAGACTTTTAAGTGCATTTATGATATGAAATGTAATTACAGAAATGAGTTTACAGTGCCTATTTTTACTTCCTTGGTATCTTTTTATACTGGCCAGCTGTAAAATCAGCTGAGTCACTCACTTCGTTCGAGTTTAAGGGCTTAGCACTGGCAGGAGCTTACTGCTGTAGATATTTAAGAATTTTGCATCCCTATGGATACTGCTGTTATTCAAGGGGGGATGGGGAGGGGAGAAGGAAAGATTCAGAAGTGTGTCACATATGGAGTTATGCTGATTATAATGCTGTGAATGCTGTAGTAATATAATTATATTGATAAATTTCCCTGGCCTTTCTTGAATGTTTTTAAATCAATTAAATTTTCTGCAGAAGAAGAATGTAATATTAACGAATTTGTATCATGGTCTTTACAATCTAATAAACTCATTTTAATACTGAAAGCAAGAATTTTTTTTGACAGAAATTATACAGGTTCAGCACTTTTTTATGTGTTTTAGTTCTTTTCTTGATGTCAGTACAGGGAACAGAGAATGCTCTACTACCCCTAATCTTAATGGATTAGAATATAAAGGGTAAATATTGATACTGAATACTGCTTATTTCCAACCGTTTAAAAACTGTTATTAACAAATCTGCCTTCCAGCAAGGTCTTTGAAACGTGGTGGGTGGAAGACTTGCAAGATGAGTCGCAGAAGTGCTTATCCTGGAAGTACAGGAATGAAGTTGGGTAGACATCCAGAATTGAGAGACTTAGAAGTAGTGAGAGCTGTAGCGTTGGTTGCAGAGTAACCTCATAAACTCACTGAAGTTGGTCTTTCACTAAGGAGTAACACAGAGTAACCTCATTAATTCACTAAGTCAGTCCCTAATCACTCTTCTTGAGAGGAGTCTCTTAAAGTGCTTTAGGAAGTGCCCAATGTGATGTTAATATAGCTTCTTAGAAATGAAAATATAAAAATATTTTCCTTTAATTTTCATATGCATTAGAAGATGAGCCCAAATAGAAATCTGAGCTTTGGAGCTACGTGTTGGTTCCTTATTGGCCATTATTTTCTAATTAGAAAGAATAAAACCTATTAAAAAATAGATATTTTTTCCTGTATTAAAACAAACTCACTACAATCTTTTCGTTTGTTCCACTGCAAATAGGTCATTGTGAACAGAGTGATTCCCACCCCCATGCCCCAACTTTGAGGATACAGCAACATTTTTTTTTTCTGTCATAGTTTCTTTTTTCTGATATTTCTCACTTCTTTTAGTTAATATATGGTCTAGATGAAAGCAGCATGGTGAAACTGGTTTTGGTATTGGGATGTTTTAAGTTCAGAAATTATGTACTTTGCTTTTTTCCCCTTGGTGGGAGTTGAGGCCTGCAGTGATGAAAGGTTTATTTGTGTTCTTTTCTCTTGGAAATCATCAGCATCATCTGTCAGTAGATAGAATTGTACTAAAAACTGAACATCAGTTGCTGTCCTGTCATATCAGTTCATCTGGTGCCTTAGTTCTGTCCTCAGCCTCCCTACGGTCCTGGGAAGTTTTGGAAGCCTTGTTTTTTCCACATAGATGGTTTTCTAAAGGCAAGTCCAACGTGCAGCCGCTGTGGTACAGACACTCCTGAAATGCTTTGCTTCACTGCCTGTCAAAGTATGTTTCAGTTCTGAGCATAGCCCTAGTTGGAACAGCATTAGGGTCTGTGTTACTGGTGGGACCTAATCTTCTGCAGTAAATATCTGAAACAGTTTTAGGTCTTCTTGATCTATTTTGGCTTGCCTGAGGAAGCCAGCACGGATTTACCTTGGACTTAAGATGTGATAGTTACACATATGTAACATGGCTTGTCTGACTCACTCCTCGGTTCCTACTGGTGTTGTTAGTATTTGCTTACCTGGTGCCTCATTAAAAAGAGAGGCTGGTCCTCAGAAAGTAGTCTTCTCAGGACCTGGTTGCTAGAATTGCTTCCAGGTGAGCAGTGGATTTCTCTTCCCTGTGCTGCCTTTGCTTACACTTTAGTAACAAGGTGCCTTTACTCAGCATTGGATCAAGTGGAAACTCAAGGACTATTTCGTAAAGCCCATTTGCACAATTTTGAGGCATAGACGTCATCCACTGAGTAAGGGCAAGACTTACCCTTTTTCTCAGGGGTCAAGTGCCAGCACACAGAAATCCACAGTGGGGCTGTGTCACAGGAGGGGTGTGCATTGGAGACCTGCTATATGGCGGTGGCAGTGTTGCATCCCATCTTCCATCATGTGCTGGCGTTCCCATCTGCCCCTTCCCGTCCTTTCTCTGGCACTACTCACACATGCATGTTCCTGTCCCTGAGGCACGTAGAGCAGATACTCGTAGTTTCAACCATGAAAGAGCCATGTAATAGCTTAGTGCGGATTTTGGGATTAGAGGGTGATCTCTATAAAGCTGACCTCTGTACTTCTGTTTGCACCACAGTTATTCATAGAGCAGTTACCTGCAGCATAATGACTGAAGTTTTTCAAAATGCCAGCTGTACAATTTTATGCTGTAATTATTCTAGCCACCTGTTTGAGAAGACTATGGCTGGAGCACTGGAAATGTACTGGTACGCCCTTCTCTGCTATTACAGGAGCAGTCATTGATCTAGACTGCGTGTGAATGACAGAACTGGTGCCTTCTGTTCCCTTGCTAGCAGGAGCTTTAGGGACTGCTAAGGCTCGAGTGGACTTCAGCAGGCAAAAAGAGTCTGAAATTATCTGTGTGGCATGTGCGTGTTTATGAACATAATCTGTGTGCTTCTTTTGAGAGTTCTGTGTAACTAACTCTTCTTTGTCTACTGGAATGCTACTTTATGGTTTTCACCGTGAAATAAATACAGTGATGTTTTACTACAGAATATTGAAGTTTGTTTGGGTTTTTTTGCTTTGTATTGAGGATGTTTCGTAAGCATGTAATCCCTCTGTTTAAAACTGTAGCAGTCCATGTGGTTTATCTACTTGTGTAATAAATTTGCTCTCCCTTTATTCAGCTGCTGCTCTTGATTCTACCCAATCTTCCAATGCCTGGACCAAATATATTTGCAAAGGATGTATCTTCACAGAACTAAGGTCAAAGTTCTTTTGCAACCTTCAGTAAGAGTAGCTCTTTGCATGTAGGTTGTACGTCTTCCTCTTTTCTGAATATTATTGGTCTGAGTGAAGAAAAGTAGAGCATCATTCTTACCTGGTCATTTTGCATACATGTTCAGAGCAACAGTTTAGGTAGCAATGGTGGGCATAACAGCCGCAGTGCAATTCATTCTTCTGAAAGCTTTTGGAGAAGCTGGAATAAAAAATTGTCTTCCCTGGAACCTCTTTATTAAAGTAACAGAAAATGCTTGTGATGGGTTAACTGACAGTAAACTGGTAGTAACATGCCTTACAAAAAGCTGTAAGGAAGTGGAATAAGGAAATTCCATGTAATGATGCAGTATGCTAAACAGTAAATCGCAGTTGTCAAAACTGCTGAGGTAGCAAGATAACATGTAATAATGTGGGATGATTAGTGTGCATTCTCATGTCTGTATCTGTCCTATTGTATAATTATACTTAAAGTTTTCTAGGATGGAATCTGTTGTTTTGCTCTGGTAGTGCAGGGAGATCCTCATCTGTGACAGGAGCCCTCACATGCTGCAGTGTGACAAATGCTAACGACTTTTATGTTGGAGACAATAGATGAGGAGAAGGAGGTCCTAACATTATGAGGAACTTTACTGCATATGAGAAGGCAATGAGAAGTTCAGAGCCAGTTATGAGTGAGGCTCAGTCTTGATCTACTGTGTCTAATGATCACAAGACTGCAATAAGTGGGAAGAAGGCAATATTTTAAACTTGCAGGGTATGCATGTGTGTATGCATTCCTGCCTGCTTGCTTACGTGGTATTAATGAAGGCCAGTCAATTACAGTTGTCCACAAGAAGCTTCTGCTGCTGAATTGCTTCCCTGAGTTCAGCATAGAAATTTGCCATTGTATTCATCAAGATCTGCACAACTGGAATACTGTTTAAGTTCTAGGAAATAATTTACATATACTAATAATATGGTTTTTGTCTTGTCTCAAGCTCTTGACACCCACAGAGTGAAAGACTATCTGAAGAGGTTTGGGCACAGCTTCTTGAAGATGTAGTTCAGAAATGCATACAAATATAACTCGATAACTGTGTTTTCATAGAATTTTAAAAGGTCTGTAGCTGACCAGAAAAGCTGTTTTATATGAGGAGTGAAGAACCTTGTATATTGGGCTAGCATAATAAATATATGTCTTTTTCTGCTGGTAATATCATTACACATTCAAAATATTAAAGAGCTGTGCTGCTTAGAGCAAAGTAGAGCAATGTATTGGCTTGAAGTAATACTACAGAGCAGTGGACAAGATAGCGTAGAGGTCCTATCTAGGTAAATTGGTGTATGGTGGGCTGCATTGGCCAAACACATCTTTTATATCTGAGAATACAACTGATGACTCGACTTTATTTTCAAAGTCAATGTCAGTGTTGCTGTCATCCTTTGGGGCTTGAAAAAACAAGTTGGATCTCCTGCCAGCTGTGATCCCTCTGAAATAGTAGTAGCAATATATAATAGATTGTTAAGGCAATGTTTATAAAACAATAATAAAAATACTTTTTGACAGTCTCACTGGCAGAGGCTCAGGGCTGACAGAATCTGGGTCTGTCTGTTTTGCTTTCCTCAGAAATACATCAGGCTTCTGCATGCATTTTATTGTCTGGTATGACTTTAGGGATAACTGAGTTTGTATCACTGTACTGTGTAGAACTTAAACCAGTTTAAGTTGAGACACACATAAGAGGGAAGATGATGGCACAACTGCACATATTGTATGCTAAAATAATAAGAAACTCGCAAACACAGAAAGTCTCTGTTTTGGAGGCTAAGACAAAAAATCTGGTTTGATTTTTTTTTGTCACGTTCCTGATAAGTGTCAAAGAAAAATGCAGTCTACGCTTCTGTTAATTCTAAATTTGTATGAGTTGTAATAATGATCAAGCTTTGTATTATCTTTATATGCATCATTTTATGGCTGGTGTTTCTTCATATAATCATAGAATCATAGAGTGGTTTAGGTTGGAAGGGACCTTTAGAGGTCACTTAGTCCAGCCCCCTGTAGTGAGCCGGGACATCTTCAACTAAATAAGGTTGCTCAGAGCCCCATCCAACCTGACCTTGAATTTTTCCAGGGATGGGTTCTTCACAACCTCTCTGGGCAACTTGGGCCAGTGTTTCACCACCCTCATTATAAACTATTTTGTTCCTTATATCCAGTCTAAATCTAACCTCCTTTAGTTTAAAACCATTACCCCTTGTCCTGTCACAACAGGCCCTGCCTCATAGGCATAGGAAAGGAGAGGCTCCAGCCCTTGTATCATTTTTGTGGCCCTCCTCTGGACCTGCTCCAACAGGTCCATGTCTTTCTTGTGCTGAGGGCTCCAGAGCTGGACGCAGCACTCCAGGTGGGCTCTCACCAGAGCGGAGTAGAGGGGCAGAATCGCCTCCCTTGACCTGCTGGCCACGCTGCTTTTGGTGGATGCAGTTGGCCTTCTCAGCTGCAAGCACACATTGCTGACTCATGTCCAGCTTTTAGTCCACCAGTACCCCCAAGTTCTTCTCTGCAGGGCTGCTCTCAATATCTTCGTCCCCCCAGCCTGTATTGATATCGGGTTGCCCTGACCCAGGTGCAGGACCTTGCACTTGGCCTTGTTGAACCACATGAGGTTCTCACAGGCCCACCTCTCCGGCTTGTCTAGGTCTCTTTGGATGACATCCTGTCCTTCTGGCATGTCAACTGCACCGCTCAGCTTGGTGTCATCTGCAAACTTGCTGAGGGCACACTCGATCCCACTATGTCGTTGATGAAGGTATTAAACAGTACTGGTCCCAATAGGGACCCTTGAGGGACACCAGTATGGACCACAAAACCATTTTGGTTTTCACCTTTTTTACTATGCATTTTTCTGTTATGCTTTGGTTATATGATTTGTTAGATTAGTATATGGTTGGTCCAGTGCATTCAATTAGAAGGCTAGGCTTTTCTTTGTTAGGTAACAGGCAACTGTTTAAAACTATTTAATGAGTTCTGCATTGAAGTGTGACTTAACTTTTAAAAAGAAAAAAAAATATTAAAGGTAATATGCATCACAGATGCTTAGTTTCTAGTAAACTAGCATGTACTGGAGTGGATAGTGCAGAAAACTTAATGCCACAAAGCCGGTGTGTTTTATTCTGTTTTACTTTCAAGCCTGTGATTTTGTGTGTTGATTCTTGATTTGCTGCAGGAAAAAGGAGGGGAAAAAGAACCAATTCCTTAGCACTTAAAGCTTCAGCATTTTTTTTCCCCCCTCGTTTTTTTCTCTTCAGTCTTCATTATTATCTTTAATAAATCTCTATTAAATGTTTTTGCTGCTTCTACGTGGTGTAGTCTAGCTCTCAACTTCCTGTTTGCTAGCAATATTCAACAAAACTAAAAAAAAAACCAAACCACAAAACCAAACTGTTAAAAGAAACAAGCATCAAGTATGTAGATAGAGCTCAGAGGTTGAAGTAGCTTGAAAGAATTTTCTGTGAAAGCTCGTTAAAGTTAGATCAGTTGCTATTTTCAGAAAGGATAAATAACTTTATTTTTTCAGAACAAGTAAAGTTATTATTGCTACTTTTATAGGAATTCAGTGTGCGTTACCATAGTCTACAAAATCAGTTGAAGCCTGGGTAGCTTTTTATTTTGAGAACCAAGTAATTTCCACAGGTTAAATGTATGACAAACCTACAGTTTCTTCCTGAAACCTTATGATACAACTTGGTTTCCTTATTGGAGATCTGGAAATCATTCCAAGTCAGAAAACAAATGTCCTGACAGCAAGTGGAGGTTGTTATTTGCCTCCTAATTGAAAAAGTATGGTCTCTGACTAATATAGCTAGAGGTTCTGGCAAAAAGTCATTTAAAAAAAAAAAAAACCCAAACCCTTAAGTTATTGCCAGTGAGCTGTGCACTTGTAAGAGCAGTGCTGCTGATACAGTGCACTGGCATTTGTGTGCTGGCAAAAAATTCAATATAAATGACAGGCTATTAGTAACTTTGTGTTTTTCCTGTATCTGCTGGGTAATTGGCTCTCATGGACAGGTGTTTTAAGGAAAGAAAGGGATTTCTTCCAAATTCTTATATTTCCATTTTCAAAGAATACACCCAAGTTCCATTTGTGCTGTGTCTTTTTATAAACTGATAAATCATAGAAAAAATGTGAACAATAGATTTGTGAAATATTGCTTTTAACTCCCTGCAAAAATCTAGAGGGTTTTTTTCTGCTGCTGTCTTTGGAAATCTAAGAAAAATGGCTTACTACTACTTGCTGGTATTATGATGGAGACAGCAGAGTTCCTTACCTTCCACTTGATTATGTGTGTGTGGTTTTGGTTTGGTTTGGGTTTTTTAAGTTCTATGTTTGTTGGTAATTTTTTTTTCTTGCAATGTAATGTTTGAAGAACACTGTTCATAGCAATGTTTTAGTGATCTGTCTGGTATTTCATAAAATGCAGTGTAAAATATCCAGCACCAAAACACTGGAACAGGTAGCACTGTCTGCTTTAAATTTTATGTACTGCAGTGCTTCTTGTGTCATTGTATGGTAGTCATCTAGTAATGAGGACAAATTTCAGACTTTTTTGTCCAATGGATAATGTCTTTAAAATGCAAAGTTACTGTGTAAACTCATAAGAAAGATGTGGAGTTAAATCTCTTAAGAACAACAGACAGTATAGGCTGGATAGGCTAATATAAGTATTAAGTATGTCATTAGCTTTATCGAAGCTTGACTTATTAATATGTCATTAAGGATCATTGGGTAATGTATTTATTTGTCAGGCAGTATTCTTTAATTATTTCATAAAGCATGGCCAGATATTCAAGGAAACTATTAGCATTTTGCTGTCCCGGGATTTGGTGCGTTCGTATGAGTCACTGTGCATACCAGATGGGATATGGAATGACCTCTGGGTTAGTCTTCAGAATGATTCATCAATGAGCACTTCACCTGTCTTCCAGACTAAAAAGCATGCTATTATTTTTGGTCTTTATCATTTGGATTTAGAAAAGTTTTAGATCTTCTTTTGCAGACCAAAACCCTAAAAAAAAAAAACAGTTGCAATATTTGCATCCTGTAGGTTTAGTCTGATCTCCTACATCTAGGGATGAGGTATCCAGTTATTTTGACTACTGTCGCAACATATATCCCTTTCACTTAAATCCCCACCACCATCACCTTGGAAGTCTTACCACTGTAGTGAACAATGATTGTGTTATTTAGTGCCAAGTATGCTATTGGAAGATAAATTGTCTTAAAGTATGGCTCCGTGTCTGAGAACTTTTGATCGAAATCAGTCTTAACCACAGCTGCCATAATAGCAAAAAGCATTATTATGACCATCCATCTTGGTTTGTATCCTGTTATGTCAGAGGGATAGCAGAAGGACTGTTGCAGCTTGCTTATTTTGTTTTGAAGTTGTGGGGATATTCTTGACTGTCCTTGCATATGGAAATGAGGCGAACAATAAAGTAGAGAGCCAGAGGCTACTGACGCATGGATATGAAGAGAAAATGCAATAGAAGCAAGCTAAATGAATTAAATATGTTCTCAGTGTGGTTAGGGAAAAAGAATGAAGTGGTGGGGGGAGGAAGCTGTTACAGGATAAAAAGACAAGTGAGAACGTTTATAACATCAGGAAGAAGGACCACTCAGAGAATTAAATTGTGTAGCAAACCTAAAGTCTGTAGTCTTTGTATCAAACATAATATTTCATGGTTAATAGCTATTTACCATCATGAACCTTGAAGCTCTGTTAAGAAAAAAATGCATTCTGTTTGGTTAATTCCTAAAATAATTTCCCAAGAGGATAAATTTTTCCCTGTATGATTGTGAA
>WEKW01008913.1:2042-12821 GCA_013389905.1 Sula dactylatra
TCTTTGGGATAAGACATAAAACTGAGGCCTTGACCAGTTGCAGTTATTAAAGGTCCCATTGCACTTTCCACAAGATTAACTGTGTTAACCTCAGTGTCCTGGCTGATTGCATTCTGTCTTCCTAAATTCCCCCTGTAGTTTCTGCTGGACAAGTTAATCTGCACTTCCTGTTTTAGGTGGACAACTGTTGCTGTGCTTGGTCACACAGCTGCTGCCCTGTTCCAGTGATGGCCAGTACAGGGGGACTGAAATGTGTATGGCCACACTGGTGCCCCAAGGAGGGTGGAGGAGGATGGCACAGTTGTACTCTGCATTTCCAACCAAACGATGTGATATGGTGAGGGAATGCACTCTTCAAAACAGACCAATGGTTGCAACACCAGCAAACGGTAGTAGCAGTTACTTGGTGGGACGTCCTGCTGATCCACGTGAGTAACTCCATCTGTCCAAGGCACAGTGCCTTATGGACCAGTCCCTGGCTGTAGGTGGTTGTGGCTGCCCATCTCACTGCAGACCTCCTGACTGGCCAAACACAGTCCTATGTTTTTAGCTCTGGACTGGAGAGGCAGAGCAAGAGCATGCAGGGATTTTGGCGTGGTTCTAGATAAAACCCATTGGGACCTAATTCTGAAATTCCATTCTCATGCAAGCAGGTCTTTCTGAGGCAGACAGGAATGAAGCTCCACATGGACTAAGCAGTCCTCTTACAAGCAGAGATTTGCAGCAAGGTGACCCACTGTGTGAATCAGCATTGCTCATGCATAGCTTCCACTTTTCTTGCAGTTTCTAGGTTTGGTAGCTGGACTCAAGGTTGGAGAAATTACATTCTTTCTACGTTTAATTCTTCCTGCTGTTTCAGTTGGATACTTCCTTTGTCACTTCATATCCCAAACTATTGTGTTTTATTGCTGGAAAATGTGTGTTTCATTTCAGCAATTGGGGATTACACACACATGCCACTGAGTGTAATGCAAGGACATTATGTGAATGTAAAGAATGATTATTTTTCTGCTTATCTAGAGAAAATAAAGGTGATTATTAACATCTCAATAACTAGATGGGGAGTAATATTAACACTTGAACTCCATGAGAAGCCTGAAATGTAGTATGGAAATAACCTGGCTGGGTGATTGGGTATTTAAAATGAGCCAGGTGTCAGGACAGGAAACCTATAATTATCATGGAATAAAAACAAGTTTCTGAAAAATAAAACACATTCAGTTGTCTGGTTTCTACTATATGGCATTTCCACTGAAGATTGTAATTCCTTTTTCTATGTCCCATTCCGCTTGTACAGAGTGTCCCCTTGGGAATCAGGGCCCAAGAGCCCTTTCTAGGATGGGACAGGATATTACAGCTTGGTTTGTGCACTAGCATCCTTAATATTTCCTTCCTTTCAGAAGCAAATAGAGCGTACCCTTATCTGAATGCTAATTTCCTAGTTAAAACCCTCCCTTGCTGACAAGGGACTGAAAGAGTTTTAAATCACAGATGTAGAGTATCAAATGCAATAATGCTCTTGCAATAGTGCATTGAAGCCTCAATTAATTAACCCTTGGGCTAAGTAGGCAGGTACGTGGTGGTGGCCACAGGCGGTGGATGGATGAGATTTAAATGGGCATCTCATTTCCTCAGCACGGAACATGCCGTTTGGTTCAGAAAGGAGTCATTTTACACACTCGCCTCATTTACGCTCGGCTTTAATCCCTTTAATTCCACCTGAGATCCAAGCAAGAATGGGAAAAGAGAGTGAGGTGCAAAAGGCTACAGAGCTGGGCTTTGTTTACATATCTTTCCCTGGGGAGCCCCCCCAGCAGAGCCAGGGCTTCTGGCCTTTTCATCAGGCTGCAGGGATCCAAAGCAGTTGTCATATGGAAATGGTTAAACAGAGATTATGGGGAGCTCTTCACTGCAATCCACCCCATTTAGAGACTGAAAAGTAAGGAGTAGGGCGAGGAGGCTGAGAAAAGGGGCTGCAGCTTACCTTGGCGGCTGTCGGGATGCAGCAGGGACTCGGTGGTGGAGGGTCAATTTGCAGAGGCCACATTGGTGTGGGCCTCCCGTGACACTACGATGACAGCTGCTGCTTTCCCTTCAATGTCCCCATATGGGTGCATGTTCACATATGATGTAAATCATGTTCCGTGGGTGATGTAAATCTCGGACATCCCTCTGGCTGGCTTTTACGTGTGTAACATGAAAGCTTCCCTACCAAGAAAGGGGACACAATTCTGCCAAACATCAAGGGTAACAGACTAATGCTGTACAAAAAAAAAGTATCCCCCAATGATTTCTTTGAGTCATTTAAAGGCTTTTGAACAGGCTGTCCTTTGCTTTTCTTTTGTGCTTGCTTTCTGGGGCACTCCTAATACAGGGATCTGCTGGCAGGAGCCTGTGCCAAATTTTTAAGCAAATGTTGCAGAATATTTATGGATAATGAATTTTGAATTTATTATAGTTATTGCACAGGAAATCTGATATCTCAGCACTGTGCTCCTTCAATCAAGGATATGCAGACAAACGCGTGACCTACGCAACCAATTAACCCAGGTAGAATTTAAAATATCAGATACTTGCAACAAACTTCACCTGAACAAGACTGGGAATTGTTCACAGAAATTATTCAGTGAATGGTTGAGAATAATGAACCTGTTTAAAAAAAAAAAATCAGAATCTCTTCCTTACCAGCCACTGAGAATAAAAATGCAAAATGTGTCATATTATTCATTACAGTTACACTACGTGCCTGGTTCTGCTAAAACAGCTGTATACAAGGTAGTGCTACGTATCTGAAGGTATATAAAGAAGGTTTGAGAGAAGGTCCTATTTTTAAGGAGATTCATCTGCAGTGCGCTTGTATGAAATGTTCCATGTCAGTGTGTGTTTGCTCCCACTGTGTGTAGCAGTGCTGCAAGGGTAAAGCCGGACTGTTCCTGAGCCGAATGGACTGTACATGGGTATGTATCCAGACGTCTCTCTGTGCCAACCCCATTTGTTCTTACCCAGAGGCCTCCATGGATAAACCCACCAAGCAGTGGGTATGAAACGGGAAGATCCCCCCACAACCCCTTTTTCCCCTCTGCGTGCGCTGCTGGCAGCTAAGGCCAGACACATTCATTGCACCTGTGGGCCACTGCCATTTTGTGCAATGCACGGAGAGACATTGCCTGGGTCCAGTGCCATGGGATGATGCACTGCCAGGGGGACCTACTGAGGTCTCTGCCCCTCCTATCCCACCTGCCACCCCCACCGGGCCACGGGACTCTCCATCTCATTTCCCTCCACACGATTTACCATCTGTGAGCTCGTCTTTAACCTAATAAAAATCATCTCGCTTTTGACTAACAAGAAAAGGAAACAGTGCTCATTGTGGGGTTTGGGGAAAATGGCCTCGCTAATCTGCAGGATGAGAATGGAGTGATTTATAGGCGGATTTAACTGTGGGCCATGATTAGGGGGCTGGTAGTAAGTGCATTAGATGTCTAAGTGTGGCAATAGAGTAAATAGGCGTTTTATTTATCGCAGTGCCAGGGGCCTCTTAGCGGAAGAGCGCTTCTCCAAATTGAAATATAGCAGAGTTTACACTCCTGATTAGGGCTTCAAGCGCAGAGCCCAAGGCTATCAGCGAGCAGAAACAACGCTCGCTGACACCTAATTGTCACTGGATTAATGTGCAAACAGGGACAGCAAACAGCAACAACAAATAACCCGGTGTCAGAGCTGCTGGTGGCAGTGTCCACTAAGTGACTGGGGGCCAAATTGAAGTTTATATCTCAGAATCTGCTGAGATCAATGCATCAGCTGGGTAGACAAGGCTCGAAATATTTCTCTGTGGTGTGTATTTACATACAGTACAGGTGTGGAGCTAGCTATAAAAAAGAAGGAAAAAGGATTCGGTTTCATGCTAGGTGTGAAGCGTATGTGTAGCGTTGTGTTGTACTGTCAGGTGCTGGCAGAGGTTCCCCCTCCAGAAATATCAATGTCCCCTTTTGAATACCCCCAGACTCCCAGAAGTTAATACCTTATGAAGATGCCCACCGTGTATGTGTAACTGTGTCTGCAATAAAAGAGGCAAGGCTTGTAAGGAAAGGTAATATATTTTATTAGACCAGCTGATATTGCATAAGGAAAGAAGGGCAAGCATCTTGAGCTCAGAAACCCTTTCTTATGCAGTAAAATACATAATCCATATGTGTGAATTCATATGCCTCAGAACAAGCAACTGTTTAATTCTCTGAATTATTAAAGGAGGTATGTATCTCCATTATTAGATGGGATTCACAGATATACCTGTTAGCATGTATATTATATGAAGCTACCTACCACAGGTCTGTAAACTAAGTATGGGCAATATTGTTCAATTTATTTCCTCTATGCTTCATAGCCATTTAGGTAATTTGTGAATAAGGTCTTTTACTCTATGATCTTGTGACTTTCAATGGCATCTCCATATAAAATTTTATAACCCTGTTTGTGAATCAAATAATTCCCACAATAACTGATTCAATCTGGGTCACCACCTGTCCAGCTTTGGACCAGAGGAAGGAGTTTGGTCATCTGAGCTCTGTTTTTTTCACTTCTGAATCTGATTTGGCTTTTTTGCTCCAAGGTATTTCTACTGAAGATCTCACTACTGCTGATAAATTCTTCGGAGGTAAGACAGACAAAAAACCCTGTGCTGTTCATTTACAGCAGCCGTCTTTTTTTTTTTTAGCTGAGAAATTAACATCGTTTCCTTGGAACAAACAAAAATTATTAAA
This sequence comes from Sula dactylatra, assembly GCA_013389905.1. NCBI lineage: Eukaryota > Metazoa > Chordata > Aves > Suliformes > Sulidae > Sula > Sula dactylatra. Next base: position 6,803 of record WEKW01008913.1, read on the forward strand.
AATGAACCTAAAAACAAATGCAAGAATGGGTTAGCAGCCAAGGAGTTCACATATTCAATCATTTTTTTTTCCGTAATTAGCTATTGAAGGAGGAAAAGTCACAAATATGTGATTTATGTCTCTAAATGTATTTCTAAAGTTCTTAAGTTTTATTGACCATGAAAGTTGGTCTTTCCCTGTGTTAAGAACTGAAGAAGCTATAGAGCTAGCTAGTAGCTCAATGGTGCAANTTATGATTTTCATACACATATGAGTTATTTCTTTTGTACCACAATATAATGTACCTTGGTGCAAATTCTCCTTATATCTCTTGCATCCTGATCTTTCCTGCCTTTCAGGTAGGATTTTTTGTGTGCGTGTGACAGTACTTGGGTATGCGAGGTTTGAACTTCATAAGATTCGTTTAGAAATGTTTCAAATATCCATTTCTGGGATTGAACCAGCTGCATATCTGATCTACTCTGCTTAATGATTTCCAGGAAGTGGTGGTCTTGCTATCGGCATATTTGGAGAAGGAATGGGATCAATTTTCAATATTGAAACCAGTCCAATAGCTATTTACGCAGTTTATTCCAGAGATTCAAAGCTGCACAAGGATAGGGAGGAAAGGTTTATACTGCAGAATTGCAAACATTTCTGGTTTTCTCTTAGTTCGTTTACAGTCAGAAAATCATAAGACTTGGTTTGCAACAGGGAAGTCCCATGTTCATTTTACTAACAATATGCTTGATGAATTCAATGTATTTTTAATCCAAGTGTAAAACTCTAAGGACATCCAAGGTGCTGACTAGAGCATGAAAATCTAAATTAATGCTCTGCCAGAATGACAGTACTTAAACAACCAAAATATCACCCACAGGCATTAGGCTTTCTGAGAAGTTCATAATCTATATATTGTTATTGTAAAGATTGTGATTTCATGCAGAAAATAATTCACAAATCATAATTAACATCGCTCCCAATAGATGACCAAAGGCTTTAAATATACATTTTACATTTTGCTGTTTCAAAAAGCTATACAAACCTGTAATATATAATTACTACAGATATATATCACAAAATGGCCATACTGTTCAATATATCAACAAAGACTCATAAATCAAGGGATAGTTAACTGTATGTAACGTTATATTTTACATTTTAATTACATAAAATCTGCCAGTTAATATCCTTCAGCCATATAGATCCACGTATGTCTGTTTATAGCCAATGGACTATTTGAAACAGCATAGAGCTGGAAGACACTCGTTTATACAGACTGCTGTAAAATGAGGCCTATTTCCTTATTTGGGCAAAATGCCCACTGGAGAGAACAGGAATTTTGCCTGAACAAGAACTGCACAATTAGCAGTGAAGCATGCCTGTCAGTGTTTTGCACCAAGGAGTTCTAAATAGTGTCGCCCAAAAGAAAATGCCCACGTCTCCCTCACAAACCTGAACAGGACATTAGGTGTGAGAATTCAGAGCCCTTCCTGTGGAAAGAGTTAAAAAAAATAATTTACGTTGATTTGCAGTGGTAACAAGCTAAATCCAGTAGTGAAGGACCTCACTGCATCGCCCTGTCTGCTGGTGAAGCCCGCTGCCAGGCTCCGCACAGGCGTCAGGCTCCTGGCCAGCACAGCCGACTGCAGGACTGGGGCCTGAATCTATTCCTCACTAGCAGAGCTGACTGCAGAATTAAAGCTTTCAGCTACAATTTTCAAGTTGATAACACATGGACACAGCAATCCTACCCACGTGATAGCAATTGCAGCATTCAGGCAGTAGATTGTAGGCTCCTCTGGGCAAAGACTTCTTGTTTTGTTTATTTATAAATCATCCAAGTGCATCTATTATGCTATATGGATGATAACAATAAAGAGATGCTCATGGCTCCTGATACAGATGCAGCAAGGAAAACACTGGGAAGTTTCAGGAGGAATGAGAAAAAAGTGAGACAACAATAAATTGCATTTAGTTCACTGAACTGTGGAGGAAGGAAAAACAATAAAACCCTGGCTTTAACAAACCCTTATTGAGACACTGATTGCTCTGTAACAGACATAGTTGTGCCATGCTAACATTTGCTCATTAACCAGTCATGAATTTGTGTCACACATCAAATACTAGTAATGAAACAAAATAAAAATAATAGTTTGCCTTTTAGCCCAAATATATGAGGGGTGTTAACATGTCTACACAAACATTTTAAACATCACATTAAAATATGTGTTTGGACGAATATGAGTTGAGAGTTGATTTAAATTATGACAGATTTCAAGAAAATCTCATTTTACAAAAAGGGGGACTAGTGTGTAAAAAGCACAAGAAAAAAACCAGCCTTTTGAGTACTGTAGGTCTGCCAAATTCCTCTGCCAAAACTCCCATTATGGAAAGGGGACTGAAGCAGGAACACTGGCTTGGCCTTATTGTGCATTTGTACACAACAAAGTGCCATGACATAAATCAACATCCCAGCATGGAAGACCTAAATTGCAGAGTTTAATTTCAGTGAATCAGCTCTTTTATTAATTTTTATTTTTCTTACCACTCTGTTTTTTGAGCACTAGCCTGTTAACTGCAAGTTGCAACTATTCTCTTTACTGACAAAAGCAATGCTGCTGCGGTTAGAAGGGTTAATAATGTGAGTTAATAATGAAACAGAATTTACCAGTGAGGTTGAACATCCGTTAAAGAAATGTAAGAAATCTATCAATTCAATTACTGCATCCTGTAAAGGGCTGCTTCAACACGGTGGGATGAGCCAATCAACCAGCCAGTCCACAGCCAGCAGCAAGGGGAGGTCCTGCTCCCACTCCATTTCCCCTTCCCCTCTCCCCCTGCTCCCAGCCAGGCACTTCTGCCACTTGCCATGCACACTAACCCTTCCCAGGCTCCTATGAGAGCTGGTTCAGCTTGCCAACCTGGCAGAAAACTAATGCAGCTAAAAGAGGGTGATTTTCTGCTGGGTGAATGAGCTGAAAGAAAAGGAGGGAGGTTCTGATGAGCAAAGGAGATGGTGCAAGGCAGGTGGTGGGACCATGTGGCCAAGAGTGAGAGAGAGAGGGAGGGGGAGAGAAGAAAGGACTAGCAGGGAGACGAATCAAGATCTGCCTCTTTGGGGTTCAACAAACCATGAGACAGGCACAGCTACTCCTACAACTGCAACTCTGGATTATGATTTTGTTGTATGAAGTGTCTGGTGACAACACCAACTTGAAGCATTCCTGCCCCACAACCACCAATGCAAATGCAAAATTACTACCAATACTACTAGCTTTCACAATGAGTAGCTCGTGAATTGGAGGTAATAAGGCACAAGTCCAATAAAAGCACTGGAATAAAGGTAAATGGCAGCTTGGTGCCTCATCCAGCAGAATAATAATTTAATTGAATCTCATGTTGATAAGTGAAAATAAGTCAAGGTGTAGAAACCATCCTGCTCTTTGGTATTGCCAGCCACGGTGGGGCAGTTTTAAGTGAACAGGGCACCAGCTGAGAACCCCCAGTTCAGGTGAATGGGTTATTCCATTGAAACAGCTGAGGTATACAGACCCTTTTGTCTTAAACTATCCCGTGCCAGGTCTCAAACAATTCACTTATGTGTTCCCTTCTGGGTAGGAGAGCAGTAGCTACCTGGGAAGAGCATGTCCCACTACTGAGAGGACAAAGAAATTCTGATGAGGGCAGACTCTTAACTCTAAATGTGTGTGAGATCTCTCCTGTCTGCTTATTTCTATGAGCATCACCAAATCCCTGGGTACCTTTTACAGCAAGACAGGGACTCCAAACAGTAACAAAAACATGCGGTGCTCTTAATGCTAGCATAATAGTCCTAATGATGTGAATTTAGGTTTGCATTTTAGCATTAGAAATGCTTATTTTTGTTCCAGGAAAACTGAGGCTATATGCAGAAGAAAAATTACTATTCTGCTGTATTCTGAGTTTGGAAGACATTGCTTGTTTGTTTTTTGACTGTGTTTTTTCACTGCCTTAGAAAAAATCCATCTAGAACATTATAAGCTGTTAGTATAATATCTGTAAAGGCAAAATATAAGCTTCCCAGTGACAGCAGTGGTTAGGATGCTGATCCTCCACATAAAGTAATCATGTAAGGATGATACACTGACTGATACGAACACACACAAGAATATGTAGCAAAGATGCGTGGGAAACACACCAGATTTTGTGTATGCATAGAGACAGCAAGGTAAAAATAATAAAGGCAGTGGCTAGCAGTGATAACATGCCATGGGCCAACATGCTTTGTGCAACTTGTATTTTGAACTCTCCTAATCCAGACAGGTGTCTTGTTTGGAAGTCCCAGCCTAGAGAAGGCTGCTCAAATCAAGGTGGGACATTGCAGTCTGGGACTTGTAGTCTCTGGGACCCTTCATATTGCTAGGAGAGAAACTGAGATCATCTATGTTTTACACTGACAGGGTGTAGCCCTCCTAAAGGGAGTGAGGAAGTCCCAGTGAGACACCTCTGGAAAGTTCCTACCATAGGGAAGATGGACATCTTGGAAAAATTAAATTAATCTCGTAATAGTATATAAATCTGTACAACACAGCCTTTAAAATATTCCTAACTCTCAGAAGACTTAACCAATGTTATACAAATTACAGAACCATTTAAGAGTGTTGGTGTGAAGAAAAAGCCCATGCTTCTGTCCCTGCGGAACGTTAACTATATCAAGACAAGCTGCCTATCCAAAATACCAGTGAAATTACATATCTTCTGCCAAGGTTGATGAAATTATGATGGCTGCATGTCAGTTTTTTCCTGTTTAAAGGGAAATCTATGGTCAAGTATGCCTTGAAGTTCTTCAGGTTCATTAACAAGGTCAAAATCAATGTTATTTTACTGTTTGGAATCATTTTTGGCGGAACAATGAAAAGAAACCATAGTAGAAGTAGTCTTAATATAATCATTTTCTTTTCATTGTTCTTTATGGGAAAATAATTTGGCCCGAAATTTAGTGGTCCCATCAGGGAGGTGATATCTTTAAAAAGGTGGTCTGAAGGACAGGTTTTACTGTACTTTAATAGGCTTATAGATTAATATAAATCTTAATATTCATAATCTGTACTATTCCTTTTCTCAATATCTCGTCCATCTATACATCTATTTATAATGTGTGTTTCAAACACAAGTTAAACTTGATTTTATTGGAAGTACTGATAGTACTATAGGGATAATAATTTCTGAAAAAGTCAGGAGGTCAAATGTATAGTTAGTTTTCTCTTGAAAACAATTTTATTTTAAAAAATCAAATACTGGTGCCTTGTAGCTGAATGTTCCCTGAATATTTTGAAACATCTGATTGCCTGAAATAAAATATATCAATTAAACAATGGATTTTATTCCAATGAAATGCACAGTTATCAGCCCAATTTGTATTCCTGTGCAAGGGTAAAAACCTGGAGCAATTCCATGTAATTCAGTGTCAAAACCACCAGTCTGTTTTTACTAGAGCTATTCTGGATTTGCAAAATTAGTCAAAACCTTTTAATTTTCAGGCCAAAAATGAAGCATTTTAAGCTTCCCATTACAGAAAATCATGTAAGTAGAGTGTAAGCCCACTTTTTGTAGCATGCTTTTGGGATGACAAGATGCTAGAAGGCATACCAGAACGATGGCTAAGCACTTGAAATATTTGTCCCTAAGGACACCTACAATATTTATTCTAGGTGCAGTGCCTTTAAATGGGAGCGGTTGTTGTCATTTGTTGTTGTTGTCATTATTTTTTATGTAAGCTGTACATAGGAAAATTTACAAGTGTCTGCTAATGCNATTAGTTGAACTTTGGTAAATTGCATGCACAGGCCAGTACTTATCTACTTTCTGCTGATCAGAGCATGAAATATTTGCATGATTTGAATTGCTTTTACAGAAATCAGGACAGAGCATGTCAAATATCCATAGAACATGAAAAAGCAATGCCTGCTACATGGAAGATACTGGACCAAATCCTGTTTGTGTTTAATGTGAACTGTGGTAACGGGCAGGGTTTTCGTGCAGGTACAGGCCAGTTCAG
>WEKW01008937.1:8763-43383 GCA_013389905.1 Sula dactylatra
CTTGTAGCAATGAGTTTTAGAAGCTCAATAAGAATCTTATGACGAAGTAAGTGTTCCTTAACGAGCTTTAAATTTTCTTTCCTTCAACTCCATTCAGTTTCCCCTTGCTTTTATGTCATGACTAAAACATGAGTAGTAATGACAAGAATTTGATATTTTCATCACTTTTGGAGTTATATGATCTTATTTTTTAGTGGTTGTATTAAAATTGCATAAAGAACAGTAAGATGACATAATTATTTTAATATTTTTAACTTTAATAATAATTCTTATTTTAGCTTCTAAGAATCTGAAATTTTTAGTTTCATTAGTCTTAGGCCTCCACTAAATATGAAAAGAAAATAATGATAACCCTCAGGAATGATGAAAAGAGCTGTAGAACTAAAAAAAAATCTTCCAGAAAACCAGAAAGAAGGTTTAGCTTTTGTTTTGAAATTAGTTGTCCTATTACTCATATCATAAAAAGATAAGACCAGAAAGCATTTCAGTCATTATTAATTTCCTCTGTTGTTTCTGATGCAATATATAGGCAGGTTTAATATGCTGATCAGACCTGGGACAAGAAAATTAATATTAGCAGCAAATATGTTTAAATGTTCATCTACAGTTGGGTTTAACCAAAGGCTAGGGAGGGGAGGAGGATATGTATCCTTATGTATTGCTGGCATACAAAGTTCTTACCAGACTGGATATCTTCATATATGTCACAGTCATAATTTTAATTACAGTCTTTGTTTTTACACACACACACACACACACATATATATATACACATTTCATTATTATTTTTTTTCCTTAGGAAGTTGGCTGCATTTTCACTCGATTTGTTCAGGCATCCTGCTGGCTTTATTAAGGTAAGAGTACTAGATGTGGACTATGCATATTTTAAAAACATCTGTCATCAACTTTGATGTACAACTTAGTTGTTTATGGATTATGGAGATTTTGTTGTTTGGGAGAGGTAGGTTGTGTCAGCGTAAAAAGTGTTGTCAAATGAAAGGAGTGGATAAAGCTATTGATTTTATGCTTTAATGTGTTGCAATCAGGTGAGATGTTTTTGGAGGTCTGAGTCACCGCTAGGTGTACCAGCTGCATGGATCTTGCACCAATTTTCAACCTTTCTCATGAAAACACAGAAGCCAAAGTTCAAATCTGAATGCCTGTTTGTAATTAGCAGCATGTGGTTTAATCTCAAGAGGTTTTACAGTTCATTCCTACCAATGAAATGTCTGCGTCAAGAAAGCTGCATATTATTAGAAGTCAATGAAATATTTTGCAGTGAAACAAGACAGGCTTCCACTCTCTACCACAAAGTGTTGCATGAATCTAGTGAGAAGAGGACTACTATAATTTGCTGACTTGTTAAATTACTCTTATTACTTTCTGTTATTCCATGTTTGTACTGAAATTATTCTGAAGTCTTGAACTAGGCTGGAGCCAATGAATGAGTTTCAGACAGGCAGAAAGATGTTGTATAACTACAGTCCTTTCCCCCAGAACGCCGGTACTGTCATTCCAAGAAGCCAAGAAAAGGGCTTGAGCAGTTTACCCTTCACAATACAAAAGAAACCAAAGACTGGTTTAAACAATAAGACAATGTTTTAAAATACACATTTTTACTTTCATCTTTTGAGTTTGGTTTGGCTTGGTTTCATGAGTTTTTTTTAACTACACCCTATGTTATAATAAAAATTGAGGTTTTCATAGGACTCCTGGAGCTGCAGATTTTAGAAAAAATGCCAAGAGATGGGAGCAATGCGATAAAATTAAGAATATTTAATAGACAAATTTAAAACCTAACTTCATATATCCTTATGATTGAATCAAAGACTCATATTTATTTATTATCTATGCCTTATCCTTAGTTACCCAAGTCTCCACAATGTTACTGAAACTCCTCTACCTCCTGCCCCTAAGATATTACACATTTGATAAAACAATGTAATATAAAGTGAGGGGTGCTTCCTGTGTTCCATATTTTTCTCATATTAATTGCCATACTTTTTTTTCTTTCATGATGCATTCCAGACTTTTTTTGCATTAAGTCATTCCTTATGACCTTGGATAATATTGCTCAACTCTTTTTGTTGTTTGTTTATTTCTCCATCATCTACCCAATAGGAAAGCCATTGACAAAAACATGTAATGTCCCTGACATTTAGAAACTGCAGTAGGAAAAGCATGTGCTATAGCTACCCACCCTGCAAACATATGTGGAGCAGTTTGTGTGTGGTATACAGTGTCAAGAATTAAATCCTGGTGTTTGGCTACTGCATATGCAAGAGATGCAAGATTCTGTGGAACAGACTTCTGAGAGTGGCATATTGTATGAGTGTGATTGTCACTATGGTCTTTCTAATGTAAATCCCCAAAACATGATGGAATATTGTTTGGAGCTTTTATGATTGGAGTCGATCTTGCATGTCCAGTCTTTGCTGCCTCAGCCCATCCTGTTTACAAACTCGTAGCTGCACTGACATATGCTGCTAACATTAAGTCTTTAGGGAGCTTGCACTTGCGGAACTGAGATCCCCCATGCTCCTCACACATCCTACAGGAAGTGCTCCTGGTAGGAAACGAACAGAATCAGCATTATCGGCAGTTTTCTTCAGTACAAATGTGTCTAAATCCAGCCATTTTAAACCTTCTGATCAGAACAAAGAGAATGAATTGGAATCTGGCCTGGGAGTGTTTAATATTACATGAATTCAAGTTGTGCAAAGAGGCTCAAAGAATCCCTTTGTGAAATGATACCATAAGACTACAACCAATTGTGCAATCTCAGCCACCCTACGATGCTATACGTATGCAAAGGGTCTCCAGCCTGACAGAAGGGTGGCTGATGCCTGGCACTGTGATATTGTCTTCTTTTTATTAATCTCTGCAGGTTGATTTTGGCACAATCTGCTCTGCACCCTGAGATCTTTATGGCTGGGAAAGATTTTGGTTTTCCTTGCAAAACTCACTCAAGGCATCTCAGACTTCCCAAACAGAGGGCAAGCCACCGAGATAACTTTGAAAGGCCAAGCTGGAAGGAGACAGTGTTTCCTAGCAGGATCTATTCAACTGTTTATTAATTTCATCAAGTCAGGGCAAAATGTTGGTATTCACTCAGAATGGAGGAGAGCCATCTGCTGAATCCTCTGGGTTGCTTCCTCCTTTCTTCCTGATCTGATCATGGGTATTTCAAAAGTTGAGTTTAACAATATAGCTCTGTTAAGCCGTAAGCCACACTTGCTGCTGCCACACCGAAGAACTGAGAACTTAGCATTTGTTAAACATCCTTTTCAGATCATTTGCGTTATTCAAAACCTTCTTTTCTTCAATATGCTCACTCCCTGCAAACAGAAGACCGTCATCACCTGTTCCGTGCTTGTTTGCATGCTGATAGCTCTTCTTCTATCATAAATTCCATTAATTAATGAATAGTCAGCAGGGAATTGTCTCCTCAGGCTCATTAAAGAAATGGACGCTAAAATGATATGAAAGCAGCTGCCTCCTTTCTGTCATTCCCTTCTGACGGCTACTGCTTTCCTCATCAGTGCTAAATTATAACACTGCTTTGATTAGCAGTCTGGTTACTTGCTGCAGCTGCATGTGGAGATGGAAATCTTAACTACACAGTCAAGTTTAATTGATATTCTCATCAAACTGTTAACATTGTAAAAAAAATGCAGCACTTCAATACATCAGCCTTGTGTACGTATATTAAAACCTGCTGGAAGCTTTTTTGACCTTGTAGGCAGATTGAAAAGACATGTTGTTTCTCAAAGCTTTCTCATAAGCCACTGATTATTAGCTGAGCTTATCTGGGAACCAGAGGTAAAATTTGTGAAAAATCTCAGGACAGAGATCATCCTAAACAGAAACATCTTTGATCACCATTCCGGTGCCTAAATGTGGATGTTTATTTCTATGCTGAAAAATTTACAAATTTTTTATTTTAAAACAGGGGATGAGACCTTCTGAATTTCACCTAAAGATTTTGAATCCAAAACTATTCTCCACCAAAAGAGTGAACCTATGTTCATATACGTTCAGATACGTTCCATATCATGGCAGGTTTAAATTAGTGTGGTTTGGAAGATGTTCTAATTCATGCAAGAAGGGTAGTTGCTTATATCTAAGTTGGGCCATACCTACCTATACACACATTTATATTTAACCTGTGCCAGACTCAGGGTTTAAATTCTAACTCATCCCTTGCTGTTAAAACTTCATTCATAGACCAGATCACATCAGGACAGGACCCTGTACTCTGAGGTTGCTGAGACATGCTGGCCCTCTACTACTAATATAGTCTTTAAACAGGAGGTGTCTTGCAGCTTTGAGGCAACGTAACAAGTATTGTTGCTACCTGCCCGTTAGAGGTTAGTAATTCCACTCAGATTCAATCAGGTCACTTACTGGGCCATGGGACCAAGTGGGAGATGAGCTGCAGGGCCAGGGGGAAAGTCTTTGGTCTGGTGCTGACTTGTGGTGCTGAAATCCATGTTCAATTTCAGCCCAAAGAAGAGGAGATAATTTGCCATGGGGTATACCAGAAAGCATCCAAAACTGTAATTAACAAGAGCAACTCTTTACTTTCTTGCCCTAGAATTAATATATTAGCACAATTCTGAAATGATCGAAAATGAAATGGAAAGACTGCAAATCACGTTGTCTTCCTGTTCATGAATTTGCATTTCAGGACTGGATTTGGACTTTCATTATCAAATGTGTTCACCTTTTGATGACAAAAACAAAATTCAAATTCAAATGTGTCACCATATTTACATAAATAAAGAACACTTGTGTGACCCAACCTGACCTTGAAAACTACTCAACTTCACTTGGAGAGATTTCCATTAGAACTTTCAAATTTTGTGCAAGGTGAATCTAGAGTCTCTGATTAATCTGCAGTTAACTGGGAACTTAAAATCCTGATTTGATTTCGTACCAAGATGAACACTTGAAGGAAATTTCCCAGTTGCCTCCACTTCATTGAACACCATCTGTTCCCATTCTGCTGCACTTCTCAGCGTGGGCACAGCCTCAGGTGTCTATGAGTCTAGATTCTCTATGTTTATGGTAGCACCTTTGCTTCTACTTTTGAGCTCCAATAGCTAAAATATGGGTGATTTTACTAAGTTTCATGTGTAGACATCCTAACTTGTTACAGTGACCAGTAAAGGTGTGTTTGGAAAAACCCTAGGTGAGACACTTTTCTTGTTGATCAAACAGGAGACCTAGGCTCTTGCTATAAACATTTTATATTGTCCTGCTATGAAGAATCTCGGCTTTTCTACTCTGTTTGGACTTAGCAGAGAAATTTACCCTTTAAACTGAGGCAGCCAGATTTTGAAAAAGTAATTACAACCCCACTCCCTCTCTTCAATTCTTCACTTGAAATGCTTTCAGGTTTTGTTGATAGCTTGTCCTGTATGATGTTAAATATTGTTACTTTGAGTAAATAACCTAAAATATTTCCTTTCTTTTTTCAAGTGTTTATCTTCTTTCTTCCTTTGATAGCCTGTGATTGCACTGTATTATTCTGTATTAATTGAATAATGTCTCCCTTTGAACTGTCTTGTAGTAGCAGTGAAAAGATCTAGGTAGCTAAGTATATTTTATATATCACAATTTTCTGCAAGTCTGTGGGGGATTCACATCAGTTATTATGATTATTTAGAAATGCCATGGCTCTACCATACAAAAAAAAAAAAAGAAAAATCATTCTCTGTAGTAGTTCATAACTTGGCTCCAGGTATGGGCATCTCGGCTGCCTTAAATTAGATGAAATTAATTTAAGCCTAAGAGGATGATTGACAGGCATGCTATAAAGTTCATAGTGCAAATTCAAAACTTCAAGTGGCTTCAGTAGGTTTTGGCTGAAATTCAAATGAAGCAGGATTCTAACATGAAGCAACTGTTATTCTTGAAGCCTAGTGCACATCCACTGATTGTTGTAATACCTAGACTTATTTTTACTTTTTTGAACAGAAATTTTAATAACAGTTTTTTTCACTAAATGTGTCCCAGCTATCCAATTCTTTTAGACCTTTCCTTTGCTGAACAGATGTCTCTTGAAAGCTATTCACTAATGCAAGGATCCAGTAAAGTAGACAGGATTTATCAATTACTTTCACATAAACAGCCCAGTTATCCTGTGGCAGAAGTGCTTTTACCTCCCAGGGAGGTTAAATATGAATTTATTCCATAAATGTGAAAATTTTTACCTCTTATTAAACCTTTCATATATTTTCCATGCCTACATCTCTTTTTGTGTGTACTGGTCTCTAACCTTCAAATCATTAAATGATTTATGCCTCTAAGACAATTTATTAATTATAATACACTTGTTAATTAAAAGCTGCAGTTGGCATAGTATTTGATACTGTTGCTAAATTAACTCATTAGATCCTTTAAAGTAAAAGCCAAGATATGACCTTCCTTTAGTGTTATACTTGCTGTTGTTCCACACCAACTACCATAACATGTAATAATCAAATGGAACAGGAAGAGTGCACCCATTACAGAGGAGCCAGGCTATGTAGCTGCTAGTAAGGATCTCAAGATCTAACTCCACACTCATAAAGAGAAGGAGCTTGTGTAAAGGCAGAAGGAGACTCTTGACAGCACAGACAAAATATGTAAGGAATTTTTTCTTAACCATACAGGTAGATGAATCAGTGTTTTGTATCACTGCTCTGAAAAAAGCACTATTTATTTTCTAACACAAGAGTGGAGAGTAACAGGTAACCTGAATTAACCCGAGCTGTTTTATTTTTTTTTAATTTAGAAACATACAGTGGATAGGTCTCTAATGGATGTATTTTGATTGAAGTAACATGTAGTTAGAGCCCTACTGGAAGTCCTGTGATGAAAACGCTTCTTCATCTGTGCCTCACTGCCTGAAGAGTCTTACTGATGGGATTGTTAACAGTGGTTGGCAGTGTGGTGAACTATAGCTATTTCCACTTAGTCAGGAATCCAAGATTTTCCCAAGGCAAAGAATTATTTTTGCTTTTTGGACACACTTGGTATTTGTGTTGTCTTGAAGAATATGATAAGGAACATTTCTGCAATACATATGTAATAATATTTGGAGGAAAAATCAGTTAGTATGTAGTCTTTAATCCAGCAGACCTCAAGAAGGCTTCAATAGATGCAGGAAATTACTGAGATTGCTGACCTCTTCCTAGGCGACAATGCCCTAGCAGCACCTACTATGCCGACATTCTGGTTTGCTCTTGCCCAGAACTATTGCAGCTTCACCAAGGGTCCCTGTGGCAGACCACCTGCTTTGTTTTCCCTGTACCACTCATTTATTTGTATATATCCATGTTTATTTTTGATATCTCTTCTTTGGCTAGTACCAATATCAACAACACACACTGCGTTTGGGCCACATGTGCATTTGTGGTCAGTGCATCATCACAAATTATTTTCTCTATGGTTAATTCTCATGTATCAGTTTGTTCATTTGTTTTTATAGAAACTCAGAAATATACATCTTATATATTCGTTACTGAGTTTTTAATTAATTGGTCAGCAATTGAAATCAGTGGAAAAATACTACCATGTGAGAAGGTGAGTGTGATGATCATGTAGTCAGGTCATTATTTGCACTAATTGCTTTATTTGGACTAATATGCTGTATAAATGAAAGTGGCCCAATTCCTTGTCTATTCATACAGATAATTCTAGATATCTGTCATTTCCAAATGTCTGAACAAGGAATACATTTACAATTTTATGTAAACCTTGCTCGCATCTTCAGGCAAGGAAATATATTTTCATTTATATAGATTCCTCCTTTCTGGAAATTCATACAAATAGATTAAAAGAAATGGCAATAATCTAAGTTGTTATGTAGAAAATGGTCAATAGGTGAGACATTATTTCTCACCATATTTTTCATCTAATTCAAAGGGTCATGAAATTAAATGGTATTATTATAGATTTCACTTTTTCATTTTTGATTTTCTATTATGATGATCTTTTCCAGAAGAACACCAATGTGAGCAGAACATGAAAGCAACATTCTTTCAGAATTATACTGGGGCACAGTGGTCACACTGGAAAGTGACATGCCATCCTGACTCCTTTTTAGGAGCATATATAAGCTAAGGATACAGCAATAAAATGTTTACTCATGAAGGACAATGGGAAAGCGCTGTCTTGTGTCAAAGAAAAATTGTGATTGAGTACATCTAGGGGTACAGAATTTATTTCAGAAAGAAAGCTTTCCCTCACTTCTTACCCTGCTCATTTCCAGTTGATCAGAAATAAATTGTCCTGTTGTGGGTATAAAAGTCCTATTTATCCAGATATCAAAAAATGCTTTTACTGGTCCTTTAAAGCAGAAGTTCAAATCAAACAACTGTCAAACCTGTCAAAAGCATATTTTTTCAGCTCTTTAGGAAGAAGGAAATTTAAAATTTTAATGATAATAATTGGAATTGTTTTGACAAATGACACAATAGAAAGGACATGTAATTGTTTAGGAGAATGAATGTCTTCCTTCATGTCTGTTGCACTACTTGTCAAAATAAAATAAACAGATATGCATCCCATGCGGGATATGGAAACAGCTTCACTAGCAAAGAAAATAAAGGCATCAGAAGGATAAGGAGTTTCCAAAGCCATGAATGTGAATAAATATGATCAGAAGCGATTTAGGGTTATTTGGGGTTATCACAGCAAGCCAAATAAAATGGATTTTAATGTCGATCTGGTTTTGAGAGATGCAAATGAAACACACAGATGCTTTAGAGAGGACCAAATTTAACAACTCTGAAACTTTGTATATTTAAAAGCATAATATAAATTTTAATCAGCAGTTCCATATGGGAAGTTCTGTGGATGGGGCTGCAGAGCTCATAGAAATACAACCATTTATGTCAGCATTTGTGGCACTGGGGCTGACAAGAAGTGTCTCACAAGGACAAAAGAGAAAACTGCTGTGAACAGTGGGATCAGTACCGTGACAAAATGCTGACTCCCATCTCCCATCACCTTCCGTAGACCTCAGCCGTCTTGTTCCTTTTCTGTAGCACGTTATAACCATGATTTTTTGGAAGTTCTGACCTGAGCGGGATTTGGGAGGATATGCGTGGAAGACAGTACATTTGCTGTGTTTTCCACAGTCACAGGTGACAGGACTTCACGATCAGGTGTTCATGCCAGTCTTTTTTTCTAAAGGAACTGTTGGCCACTAAAAATGCTACAATACCTTTAAGAAAACGACTCCTAAAGTACCCATAATGAACCTGCAGACAAATTGCCATTATCAAGTTTCTTGTTACAAAGACTTATTTTGAAACAAATTAAATTGTACTCTAAGCTTTCACTGAGTGAAAACAGTGCTCAGGGGGGTCTTGAACAATGGCCAGAAAAATATAAAACAAAATTAAAGAATTATTGTATTGATATGTTCACATAACGGATAGGTTGCTGAGATTGTGACATTTTTTATTCTTTCTTTGCACTCAGTTTACTTTGCCTTCTAAAAGTGGAATCTGCTAGAAGATCAACCAATGACAAAATTTATTATATTTTTAAATTTGGGGAAAAAAAAAACCCATAAAGATCATTGCCTTTCAGACAAGGTGTATTTAGCAAACACAGCTTCCCCTGGAGCTTTGTACTCCACATAATTACATTCCACATACAGTAATTGAAACTTGTGAATACGTCAAACTGTGTGTTTTCACAAACCAGCAGTAATCAACTCAAATTATTTAAATTCTGTATTTGACATAATTGCTATAAATATGACAGAAAAAGATATTTCTAGGGTGTATTACTTCATAACTATATCAAATGACTACCTAGGGAGATAACTGCATTGTGTTCCTATGGAAATCTGCAGGATAGCAACACTCAGTACTGAATTCTTGTTTTTCCACAAACTCTATTTAGATTTACTAAAAAATGGAAGGGAAAGCTCTGTGGTCTGGGACCGTCTGTGTACCTCTCTGATTCAGAAATTACCATAAAATCAAGCAATTGGAAACTGCTGGCCAGAAGCTCAGCAGCTGTTAGCAGGAATTGCTCCACTGAAGTCAGAAAAACAATGCTGATTTTTACCAACAGAGAATTAAAATTGCACTTCAAGGGAGAATACCCATGCTGGTTGCCCTGTACTGTTGCAATAGACTTGTCATCTCCACAAAGACTGCTCTAAGACCAGAGATTGTACTATTTGTTGTGCATTTCATGTGTGACAGAAATGGTTCTCTAGGTTCATGAAAGTCAAATGTTGATTGTAGTTTCCAGCCCTTCTGAACCTTTGAGATGGCATCAGTCCCTGAGAAAAAGATTTCTCCAACACGTTTGCTTTCAGAAGTGCTGTGAGGATTGAAAGGGAAAGGAGAGGGCAGGGGAATGGGATGGGTCTAGATAGTCTAAATTATGGTTGAATGTTTCCTAACATAAGGTCGAGGAATTATTTTGTCCCAACCTGATGGCTGGCTGGCAAAGAGGCACACAGGATATTAATTGATAATGTGTATTACTGATGGTGAAAAGAATAAACAGAGTCATTGCAGGAAATGGAAGCATAAGCAAATATTTGTACAGAGGTGTTCGGAAATGTGAGAACTTTCCAGGGGTCTTCTACAACATCTCAGTTATAACTATTCTTTGATAGTCCCTGGAGGTAAGATGAATTAATAAAGAGGAAAAAAAAAATCAGAAAGCCATGCAGATAAATTTTCCATCCCTTTAATAATATTTGTGTGGATTAAAAACAAACCAACAAAAAAACACGAAACCCACCAAAACAAGAAAACAATAAACAACAAACCAAAATCCAACCAAAACATTCTGAAACTGCTTCAGTTGTATCATAGATGTTAAAGAGTAATGTAACCACCAAACATATATTCCTGCAGCAGGAAAAAGGAGGAGCAGGCTGCTTAAAAAGACTTGTTGTCTTTTACTTTGTCCCTCTGACTGTATGGCGTAGTGCTGAATTTCAGCTTGTTAAATCATGTTGTTTCTTTCTGTAAGTTCCCTCAAGAGTCAGAACTCCCTGCGGACATTTCTTACAGTGGTGCTCTGAAGTGGCTGGATGCAAAGAAATGTCTTAGAAAGCAGATCTAGCTTGTTTACCATTATCTTTCTTCTTTTTTCTTAATGTAGATATCGCGTGGTTTTTTCTGCAGACTGATCTGTACATGTATAAGAATCTGTAGAACCACAACATTTTATTTTTTATAAAAATCATATCTATCCAACACTTAATTTAAGAAGAAAAAATACAAAAATGATGTAGCTAAATTCCCCAGTTATGAATCTTGTATCACTGCTTCAGCCTGTTTCACAGGTATGAGAAGTATTGGCCTGGCAATCCAAAGCAACAATGGTTTCTCAAAACCCGAATCTTCTTCTAGCTGCAGAATGACCACTTGAGCTGTCCAGTGGCATGTAAACAACTGAAGTTAAAAATAACCAAATGGGTTTTTTATCAGTAAAATGATTTAAACTGGTTACTTTCACCCTCTATGCAAAGCCTAGAGAATCTGAGAGAAAAGCCTCAAGCCATTGTGTGTTGAGATACATGAATAATTTTGTAGAGAATTTACATGCAATTCAAAATATTCCAAAACATAGAATTAATTCACAAATTATAGTTAACACTTTCTAAGATTAGGATACGCTCAAATAGAATGAAAATACAATAAGTACAGCGCATTGTGCCTTATAATAAAGAGCTGACATGCAAACCAGACTGCTTCAGTGGAGGGCATGTAGCAGGAGGATTACACCCCTTCCACTTGTCACAGAATATTCCCAGATGAAGCACATAAATAAACACTCCACTCTTGCATTACATATTCTCCCACAAGACTGTCAATGTAGTGAGGTGTATGAGTAAAACTGGAAACCTGGGTGGCAATGGGAGGATCTTGGTTTGCACAAAAGGATGGGAAGAAAAGAATTTTGGCTTAGAAACTTGTTATGGTTTGTCAAGCTCAACAGAGCCTTGACTCAAGCACAGGGTGGAGAGAGAAGATATATGAGCTCCCAGGTTAAAGCAAGTGGCTTTTGTGGACTTAAAATAATCTAGGAATCAAACAACTGGATTTTAGTCTTCATATGATCTTCTTTTTGCACTCCTGTTAGGGCAATTATTCTTGTGTCCATTCCCTGACCCCAACCTCAGCCAAATTTGCTCCTTCCATAGGAAATGAAAAGGCCTTGGAGGACTGCAAAAATCATTGGAATGAATGGAATATAATTAACACACAGGAAGCCATGGCCCTTGCCCTGTAAGAAACTATAAAAATGTTTGGAAAGGAGAATTATGTGTTTTCAGTGTATATTACATAAAACCATAGAAATGAAACTAATTAATTTTAGATATTTCTTTTTCTTTTCTTTTCTTTTCTTTTCTTTTCTTTTCTTTTCTTTTCTTTTCTTTTCTTTTCTTTTCTTTTTTTTATTTTTTTCTTTTTTTTCCCAACTTTTTGCTGCTCAGTGAACTTAGGGAAGCAAATGACAGATATATGCAGTCAGACGTGTTTTTATACATGCATTTTACATATTCATGGCATATATATATACACATAATTATAACTAGGTCCAGCATCTTTCTAGGAAGTTGTCAGGAGCACCACAAGAAAGGGTCACAATGTAGGCCAGAGGTCCATCCAGGAGACGGGACCAAAGACACGACTGGAGTTAGAGTACCTAAACCACAGGTCCAAGGTCCAGCCAGGACAGTGCTGAAGACAAGTGCAGCTATGCCATAGCTCAGAAAGGGACTAGGCCCCTGTGCAAAGAGGGTAGGTGAAGGCCCCAGGTGAGGCTGATCAGGGCAATTAAGGTTAATTATTGTTCTCATGGTCCTAACACAGGGATTGATCAATGTAAATTTAATTAATGATAGATTTTTTTCTTTATTTCATGTTGGTATCACTCCTGCCACCAAACCAAGAGGACTCTTGGTTGCTAGGCAAATTTTACATTCCACGCCAGAAGAAGTCCCTTCATTTAAAATATATCATTTGTTGTGGTTTAACCCTATTTGGCAACCAAGCACCCCACAGCTGCTCGCTCTCTTTCCCTGTCCTGCCCCTGGTGGGATGGGGGAGAGAATCTGAAGAGCAAAAGTAAGAAAACTTGTGTTGAGATAAAAGCAGTTTAATAACTGAAATAAAATAAAGTAATAATAAAAATTGTATTGAAAAGGAAAACAAGAAAGAGAGAGAGGAACAAAGCCCAGGAAAACCAAGCGATGCAACCTCTCACCATTCACCAACCGATGCCCAGCCAGTCCCCGAGCAGCGATCGCTGCCCGCTGGTGAACTCCCCCCTGTTTACATACTGAGCATGACGCCATACGGTGTGGAATATCCCTTAGGTCAGTTGGGGTCAGCTGTCCCAGCCGTGCCCCCTCCCAAGTCCTTGTGCACCCAGCAGAGCTGAAAAGTCCTTGACTAGTGTTAGCACTACTTAGCAACAACGAAAACATCAGTGTGTTATCAACATTATTCTCATGCTAAATCCAAAACACAGCACTGTACCAGCTACTAGGAAGAAAATTAACTCTATCCCAGCCCACACCAGAACATCATTAAATGTATATGGTTAGGAACAGGAACTTAGGGAGTTTCAGAAATATGTGTTCTTGTACCTGCCTTGTTGGAGTTATGTAAGATAAAGTCTCATTTGAAATTTAGTGGTTTGAGATTCAGTAACGGGCGTTCACAGTTAGGGATTTGGCTGCCTGATGTCTCCTCCAATATTGTTTTGGAAGTTTGCACCCTTCATTGGGGTTAGCCCTTCAGCGAGTCCGTCAGCACAGAAAATGAAGCATGATTGTTTCTATTAAATTTGTATTAGCAGCTGCTCTCAGAATAAATTTGTTGGACTAAATGTCCTGGATCATGTAATCCTAGGATATTTTAAATTTCTGAAAATACTGAGAAATTCCAAACTAATGCTAGCAAGTCATAGTTTGTATCCCCCTGTTCTCCCCAGTCACAAACAAGCACCTTATTTACAAGAAGGCTTATTGCTATTATGGTTGCAAGTTCTTTCAGAATTATAATGTAATTTAACAAATGGACTTGTATCAGTGATATGTGGTAATGGTCGGGTTATCGCCTGAAAATGTGACACTCCTATTAGCACATCTCAGTTTAGGTCCCCTAATGAGCATTCAAGTTGATTTTAAAAGACAGTGAAAAGAAAGTTATTACATATTAAACAGTTGCCACTTGTTTATTTAGCACATTTACTCAAGATTAACAGCAGCAAGGCTGTTCTTATTTGCACAGAATCTATCTACTGAATCTTCCAGTGGTGTCTGTTAGCACTTGCACATTTAAACCAGCTGCAGATTTACTTTCGGGCTTGCAACAATAACACCAATTTAATGTAATCCAGTTTATCAAAATCTTTTAATTGCTCAGATTTAAGGAAAACTCTATATTCTTTGCTTTAGACTCTGTATTGTTCAAGTTAAGTGTTACTACTAGGTAAACAAGCTGAAGAGAACTGTTTTTTAAAATATCAGGCATGCCTACTGCCTGTAGTGTAAAGTGACATTTATTATGTTATAATGGTCCTAAAAGCTAGTATCATACATGATACTTGAATGCATTTTCATCCTCTTTAGAACATGCTGATAAATCATTTTTGTACTATTTTTCTGGATGGCTTTGACCACAAGAAATAGATCTGTTTTTCTATTTACTCCAGTTTTGTATTAATAACCTCTAGGACTCTATTTTTTGAGTAATTTGCAATTTTCCACTAATAAATTAAACCAAAGATTTGACTGCTGATGTTATGAATTGTCTTATAGGATATTCCAGCCTGGACTTCCTGAAATATCTTGTTAACTCTTTTTGGAAAGTACTTCTAGTTTCCTTCTCTCTAAAGTAAATTCTTTATTTTACAGCCACATTAAGTAGGCACAATTTGTGAGCTGAAGTAGCAGAATCTTACACATTCTTATGCATTGAGGCCTTCTTATTATTCTAAATTGCATCAGTCTCCTAATGTACTTTGCTGTAATTAAGGTGAAATGATTTTTGTATTGTATAAGCCAAGGGAGTATTGGGAGTCTAGAGCTATTAGACACTATCTTGATACTAGATTTGGTGTTCCTATTTCTTTTCACACCTTCTTCAATTTGACTGGACAACTTGGAAGACTGGTTTACCTTCTGTTACTCAGTGCTAACATCCTCAAGATCTGCCAGGTCTACAAGATAAGGAGGAACATTCAGCTCCTTAAGATAGGTTATTTGGGGCTTTGGGAGAGACAAAGCACATTTTTTTTCTCAATGATCATATTGTACCATACGAGCTAGGAGAGTTATTCCTTCCTTCTAACTCTCATATGCCCATCTGAGCTTTAGGATTCTCATTTAGAGTGGTTTAGAGGCTTCATATGTTCTTGTCAGAAAGGGACCAGCAGAACAGAGAGTAACGATACTGATACCCTTCAACATGTAGCAGAGGATAAGTGCAGTACAATACCTAGGCACATGAGGGAAGGAAATCTTCTGAGCCCGTAACATGTATAAACTTAAAGAAAACTGTACATATCTAAATAAGACTGAAAACAATATTTTCACATTAATTTATTCAGATTGCATAAACTAATGGGTTTTTTGGAGTCTAATGTGTAATTTAAATGTCTGTATTTAAAAGTCTGACCCCATCTTTATAAAACCTAATGCATTTTCCTTTGTGCTCTACAAATATCAAGGGCAATGATTTGATTTAATTTTATAAATGCTTTCACAAAAACAAACCATGACATTAATCCTTCCTTAGTAATCCTGGCTTTGAACTTAACATGCACTATGCTTCTGTACACAGAGTGAACCGCTCACATAAGAACAAGCACAATGTCTTTATCTCACCTTAGCTCAGGTGGGATTTCTATAAAAGGAACTGTGTACTGCTTTGGGACCCCATTTAATGTTTGTGGGAACAGCTCTTTTTTCCTTTTTTTTTGAAAATGCCATGTCTCATGAGCCTCTCTTCAAGCATCTGTAGGTTTCGGCCAGCAGAATTGGGGAGCCTGAGTATACAGGTATCAAAGTACCAGCTGTATGACTCACAGGAGTTATTTTCAGCTTTGGCAGCTGAGTGATACAGGAAGGTAGGACAAGCACTTAATAATCCTAACAGACAGAAAGAAAATGTGACTGTGGACACAGAGCTCCATCTGATCAGTGTTACACAATATGGAGCGATGTAAGGTGCTTGGGTCTGAAATAATATTTGTAGCTGGCTGTCAAAACCTTCTACCAGTCCCACCCTGAAAATTTGCTTTTTGTATGCACACGTTCACAAACACTCTTCCCATTGAGTAACTGGCCGAGTGTGTAACATCCCTTTTCCAGACACTAATAAGGAGCCAAAGTCACAGTGTAGGCTCAGAAATGAATATGGGAAAAAAGGTTTCCTATACACTCAGAAATTAAATATGGGAAGACAAGGTTCCTAATGATAGGAGATGGACCTATATTTCATTATGTCATATCATTAACGTTAACTATAATCTGTGCCAGAGACACAGAAGAAAAGAAGTATTCCAAACTGCTGGATATGGTTATAGGAGAGGCCTTGCCTTTCACCTAGGAAATCCTAAATCAATTCCCAGAATGTGAAAGATATAGAAAGAAGATCCCTTTAAAGCAAAGTGAATTTTTTTACTTCTCTCTACATATGCAGTGCTGGCCTTAGCTGAAGCAATAACACAGGGGAAGGCAGATGTCTGAGCAGAAGTGCTGTACAGCCCTCCGTGCTGTAACCCACCCATGCGGCACCCTCTCTGCAGCACAGCCAACAGCTGTACCATTATTGCTGAAGTGTAATCCAGTTAACCCCAAAGAAAGAGCATGCTTTATAGCATGCACAGTGCAGACAAAACGGGAAGGGCTCAAGAGGTGAAAGCCACCAACTGACTGTGGTCACGTCTCGTCCTTGTGTTTGCAGATTTGACACCACGGGTGAGCAGTACTAAGCTGTGCTGTGTGTGTGGACCTCATTTATGCAAAATGTAAGAGGCGGGATTACAGGATGGTCAGCCATGCTCTGTCCTGTGTTTTGCCTTCTCAAGGTAGCTTGTAGAGGGGGGATTATCTGCAACTTTGCATTGGTATGGACTAACTGGGAGCTGGGCTGAGCTTTCCTTGTGCTGTGTGGTGTTAAAGCAACAGTAGTAACAACAGTTTTGGAGGCTGTATGCTGGAAATGTTAAACTTCACTGATCAGTGCAAATTATGCGCTTGCTGGTGCTCTGGCTCTGACTTTGGCATGTGGTCCAGCCTGCACCGGGAGACACAGCCAGGAAAATTTTCCCTGTTCTTTGGAGAGAGCTCCCTGAGGGTATCTGTAATGCTGCTCTACAAAATTACCTGGATATATATTGTTACATCCTAATCTCACACAGTAGATCCTGTGCAAGTGATACATGGAAAACATTTCTGATCTATGTTACCCATCATACTGCAAAGAAATAGTTGCGGTGCTTTGCCCTTTGCTCAACTAGAATGACCTTCATTTGGATAACATTATAGTCATTGCAGGAGAAGGGTCTAGGGAGAGGTTAGCCTTTAGAAAATGCTTTAAAAACCTTTGTCTGGGTGCTATATAAAGTATCCTTTTTGTTTTGGCGTGTTCCTGTCACTTTTACTTATATCCTCCTGTCTTTCACTTTGATTCTAAGTGGGGCTGCAGGTTTGTCATGGCAAATTAAATAACTAGCAAAGGTTAAAATGCCCCAAAACATGGAAATTACATGAGAATGTACAAAAAAAAGCAATGGAATTTTACAGACACCTTCTCCCCCCACACCCCACCCCAAAATGAATCCTTATTGATGTAGATGGTTTTGGTAGAGATGGACTGTATGACATAACAGTTTTCCTTTAGCTCAGCCTGTAAAAATGTGACGTTTGGGTAGATTTCTTAGGCATTTTCCTTCCTTTGGCACTTGATGCCACCTGCATTTATCATTAGGCATGAGGTGTTCAGACCTCTCAGATCTGCTTCCCAAACCAGTCTTTTTCTTGATGTTATTTCTCTTTCTTTTAGTGTGATTGTACTTTTTAAAATCTGTGCTTTTTAATGTTAGCTATTTTTTTCCTCTCAGTTATATAGGAAATTGAGTTATCTAGGTAGAGATACAGTAGCCATTGGCACATTTTGTATTTCATATAGTAGGCATGTTACCTACTGATCTCAGCCTGCTTTATGCATTTGTAGATTGGAGGGGGGTGTCATCTCTGATACCACTGCTGGCCTTTGCTCTTGCTGTTCGATCTTGTCTCAGGACTTACACATGAGCTACTCATTCACCTACCCACTCACAGAATAGAACAAACACTCCAAAATGTCAAAATGTCACTGGAGAAAGAACTGCAAAACCTGTCAGGTACTCTAAGACACTGATGACAACTATGACTTACAGCCTCTGTTGTTCTGACACAATGGTATAAAATAAAGATTCTGTGGATGATGGATCTGAAGCCTCATGTTGCCATAAATTCAGTAGACCTTTTTTTTTTCCCAAAAAAACCTTGTGCAAGGATATCCAGGCAAAATGGCTATAAAGCCAATGCAACTGAAAAAGGAAAATATTTTCAATTTGTTTTGCATTCACTGTATGCCGGTGAATAACATGCAGACCAATGGATTATCAGTTGGGCTTCCTCTGAGCGGCTTTTTCTGACATAAATTTATGATGTCCAAAGACAACGTTGGCTAGCACTGTCTTCTAGGGTAGGCATAAACAGCTCTATAAGTGTCATCATCTCCCACTGAGGAATTCAGCTGAGCACACTTTCCAAGTTGCAGTTTCAGCAGGGCACAATTATTGCTGGCAAATACTAAAACACTCCTTCCTTTACACTTTGTTACCTAATCCATCTAATCTTATGGCCAGCCATGGAAAAGGAGATACCTTCTGTAATGCTAAGATCTCTCTTTACCTTTCTCTGACAGTGACAACATCCTATCCTAAACATGTCTACAGGGAATGTGTTTATAGTTCGGTTTCTTTGCATGCTATTTCCTATGCTATGATTGCAAGAAAATTTAATAGCTAGGTTTTAAAGTCAGATTGTCTCTTGAGCTTGGTCTTTATAGTTTAGGAGGTGGGAAAGAAGTAGAGAGACAATCAAAGCCGATGGCTTTGTATTGCTGTATAATGTGTTTCCATGAAATATGAAGTACTTCGCTTTTAGTATAGGCATGAGCACATTTTTGCTATCTTATGACATTGATTTCCAAGCTCTCCAGCATAACATTGGTTATTCAGTTCCTCACTCTCTTTAAATTACATGTGGAATTCTTTTAACCTAATGTCAGGATCAGGATTCAGCTGCCTACATACAGGTTTCTTGTACAATTTGAGATATATTGATATACCTGAGACATCCTCATAGGGGTCATGGATATAATACAGGAGATTTGTATCCCATTGGAGCACTAGCTGAAAGAAAAGTTCACATAGTTCACATAGACATATATAAACTCTGATGTATGAATACAGAGCTTAAACCCACCCTGAAAGTTAGATGAGGTCAATCCTACCCTTAGAAAAACTACGATGGGAGCTTTTAGCCTATTATGCCTTGTAAACATCCTGTAATACTAAATGGGGCTCACAAGATGATGCGGATATTTTTCACATCTCTGGTGTGAAGTTTGGCATAATTTAAAATCACTTTATATTATTTTCATTGACAAAAAAAAAAAAAAAAAAAANTAAAGCGACAACCCCCCCCCAAAAAAAACCCAAAACCAAAGCACACAAACCAAAACAAACCAAACCAAAACCAACCAACCAAACAAAAAACCAAACAAACAAAAACACCCCAACCAAAACATTAATCACAGACTTTCAGGTAAAGAACAAGGTAAATGTTGCTGTAAACTTCACCACAACTGATAAATAGTTTTTCCTAGGTCTAATTGCCTATGTGTTTAGTTGCCTTGCAAGACAGTTTGTAGCAGCACCATCTAGGGGCAACAGCTAATAATAGTGCTAACATGTAGGGAAATTTCCAAAACCATTTTTCTGTCTCACTGGCAGAGCTACATAGTTGAATAAGGTTCATTTGGAATTTTAATATTTCTTTGTTCAGTGAGCTTCAGTGACTCATTTTTTTCTGAAATACAGAGACGTGAGAAAAAAGAAAGAGGTTTTGACTTGACTTTTAAATGAATGAAATGTCTTGGTGAAAAGCTGGCTCCACTGAAAGCAATGCTCTGAAAGCTATGAGCTGAGATTTCACTTGATTACTTTTCCTATTTAAACACATTCTTCTTTTAATGAAATACATTTACATCTATAAGATCTGAGGCAGACAATTCTAAGGCTTTATCTTTCTGTAACATCTTTAAACTTGAGTTGAAGAGTGGAAAGCAAATCAGAAATAATAACCAGACATTTATGCTTTCTGCTCAAGAGACTGTGCAGAAATGCATTGCTCTGTTTTGTCAGTTTCCCTTCCCTTTCCAATACATAAAACATTTCATCCATCGGTAGCTACTGCCTTGAAGTCCGAAAAAACTCCATAAATCCTGGAATATCTCTACAACATCTAATAAGAAAGACAATATTTGAGGACTGACCTTCTTATTTTTCCTAGTGAAAGCACAAGTAACTAATCATGTCAGTAGAATTAAAGCTACAGAATTAATAGCATCAGAAGAATGATAAGCAAATACTAGGGTCCAGCTTCAACAATCATCTGCAACAATCTGCTAGTTTTGTTTTTCCCTCCTACCTATTCTATTTTAAAGGTTTTAGGTACAGGAATACTCATGATAATGTTCTCATTGCCAATTACTAAGCCTTTAATGGATTTTTAGAGTAAATTACAAAGCTATGTAGAAAGCTAAGACACTGCAAAAAGCCAAGACACTGTGAAGAAAATGCATCTTCCTTTAATATTATTATTAGCTTCAATTAGGTTAAACCAGGAAAGGAGGTAGTACTTACCACACTTTTTTTTTTAAAAGCATGAACTTGGGAATAGGAATAATAGCAAATAAGTGAGGAGGAAGAAAAGAGGAGTGAAACAAAGGGCGGAGGGGCCTATTGAGATGTTTGAGCTTCCTATTTAGCTGGTGTGCTCACAAATTTCACCCTGGACTGCCAGAAGCTCTGTCCTGGACAGCATACTCTGAAAGCTTACACATACTTATGAATACCTGAAGGGCAGGTGTCAAGAGGACGGGGCCGGACTCTTTTCAGTGGTGCCCAACGACAGGACAAGGGGCAACGGGCACAAGTTGGAACACGGGAAGTTCCACCTGAACATGAGAAAAAACTCCTTCCCTGTGAGGGTGCCGGAGCAGTGGAAGAGGCTGCCCAGAGAGGCTGTGGAGTCTCCTTCCCTGGAGACATTCACACCCACCTGGACGCGGTGCTGTGCCCCTGCTGTGGGTGTGCCTGCTCGAGCAGGGGGGTTGGACGGGATGATCTCCAGAGGTCCCTTCCAACCCCCGCCAGTCTGGGATTCTGTGAAAGCTGCCAGAGCATCACCACTCTGTGTTTCAAAGAGTGACTTCAAGACTTCTTTGGCATGGAAATTCGCTGAGGAATACCCAGTTTAGCAGTTTGCCTGAGGATTAAATTTCTGCCCTGATACTTTATCGGAAAATATCTGCTTAGCTAGGAATCCTAATGCAAACGTTTCCTATCCTTCCTGGTCCATCACAGTGAGTTTTTATGTTGAAGCTAAAGTGCAGCTGATGAAGGGGAGGACTTCTGATTATGAACTTCCTAAGTGATTTCATTTTGGTACAAGCCAGACACCACTTTTGACCAGGTGGGATGTTTGTAGTGTCATAATTTGTTGTGTAAATTCATAGTCGCTTTCCTGGGACACTAGATATGATATGCTACTCAACTCTTAGGCAGCTAAATTGCAAATAAGGGATGTGGCTCCTGCAGGGTCCCCATCAAGACACTTTGGGGTGATTGACATTTATAGGGTGGGGTTTGGAGCACCTCCCATCATCTAAAGTGGGATGGTCTGAATAAACCCAGCTGTGCCTTTGGAAAAACGGGTCTGAAAATGCTTGAATGTGCCACACTGTCCCAAAGCTTGTGATTACAAAGAGTCTGTCTACCAAATCTGGCTTTCTATGACCTCCCATTGCCATGGTTTACTTTTAGTGTTATGAGACCCAGGCTCATGGAGATGAATGTCCATATTGTGGGAACTGAACAGAAAGGGCATGTTACAGGCCCTGAATTTTTTCCCACTGCGTTTGGAGCAGGGTTGATCCTCACCTTTGTACCCTGGGGACATGGAGACAGTCACAGCTGACCACGTCCTGCACGTAAAAGGACAAAGTGAGTAAACAACTTTTATTCTGTGACAAGTTATAGGGCCTGAGGCTTCTTTGGGCTCAACGTATTGTCATTCCATTTGTGAGGGTTTTGCCTTGGTCTCTTGCTCTTAATTTTCATTCATCATAAATACCATGATGACTCCTTTCAATAGAAATACAATTCTGTTGTGTGTGATATTTTTGTTGCTTGAAAACCACATAGCTGTTAGAATAAGGATGTCACCAATCAGGTTGTTATTTTCCTTTATTTATTGCTTAGCCAAGTGTACTTTGTTCGTGTGTGTTTCACTGTGTGTGACTATACATACTTATGAGTTATTACATAAATCACCTAAATATTTCCCCATTACTAATTGGTCAATATGCTTGTAGGAAAGCTGTGTGATTTCTTTTAAATTCTTTTTTTCTTGGGGAAATTGAGGAAGCTTAAAATTCTCTTTCCTCTAGCATTAGACTAATACACAGTTGTCTGTGAAAGCACACCCACCAGGGCAAGAAATAATAGCATGAATACATTTCATATGGTGAGTGAATGTTTATGGAAACATCTTCACAATATTTGCTTATTTCTTCAGAAGTAGTTGTTTACAGATAATAAAAATTATTAGCAGAAAATATGAAAAAAAGTACAGCCTCAGAAAGCACTATTATTTTGTGTGGTTCAGCTTTTTAACAGCTTGATTTTACCTTTTGTATCTTCTTCCTGATTATCATTATTCTGTCAATGGTGATAAAAGAGAAGAAAGAAGAGTTGTTTAACTGAACTCATGCTTTTACTGAACACATGTCTATGTAAGATTAAAATCACCATAGAAGTGAAGGTATTTTTCACATTACAGGGCCCTCAAATATCCGTTGCTCTGCACAGCTTATTTAGACAGAATTTCACTGCCTGAATTCAGCCCAGACCGCATCCTGATCAAGTTAGAGACAATATTTTCCTGATCAGTATAATGACATCTAATTTGGCTCTATATGCAGATTCCACTGCTTGCATCCATTTTAACCTAGCAGTTTATCTTCTCACACACATCTAGTTAACATTTAATTATAGAAAAGTCTGGGTTTGAGTAGAAGTTGCTTGCCTTCAATACAGTGGGAGCATCCATGGATCCATTCAAGGGCTCCATGCCACAGCCTTGCCTATGACTGCTTTTTATATCACCTTCAGGTCAGTGTTTACATGATCTAATGCACATACCAATGTTGTAGGGCTCCTCAGAAAGTAGGGAGCCATAAGAGGATACCAAACTTGCTGAGTTACTGCGGGGGTTTATGCCTGACCTACATACTAGAAAAAAACAAATCCACACGCTCATTTGAAAAAGAAGTCAAGGAGAGTCTGACTGTCCTCTGCACCAGTTTTAAAACATGGTAAATGAAGTCAGCATGACCACTCAGGTGTGTAAAATTACATATATATTTATGTACCTGGTTTAACTAAGTTCTTACTATTGGTACAAACGGAAAGGGAAGGAAGGAAAGGGTTTTTCTCTTTAAAACACCAAAATCAAAGGAATTTGCTGCAGTAAAGACATCATCCAACTTCAATAGCAGATTACAGAGAATTCAAGAAATTAAATTCACATGTCTTGTTAGAAACAGGGATACAGCTTCTCCTTACTACCTCAGAAAGAAAGAGCAACACTGTCAGAAGAAACAGAAAACAAAACCTATGGGGGAAGAAGGCTGAGATAGCCAAGTGGTAAATACGGATATAAGCAACGCTTGAATAATTTATATGTTCTGTGTGAAAGAGAATTTCCATCTTAGCCATACAAATTCTCCTTGATCTGCTTTGCTACACAATTACATATCAGAGCTGAAGGTCATTTAAGAGTTATAGGGCAGAACCTTTCCATTGTATTAATCACTTATAACTCTAATTTCACACTACATCAGTCCTTTTTACTTTGGTTTACAGAGCCCACCACAATCTCCCTCTAAAAATCTTACTGCCAAAACTGTTTGTTCACCATGCATTCAAAACAAGGAGTATCTATGATATCCTAGACAGAAAATGGAAGCATAAAGAACTATGGAGAAACAATGTTTGGGTAAGCTGCTGGAAGTGGTTTGGCTTCTGATGCCCCAAGGCTGGAAGCCCCAGGGCAACTCTGAGTAGTGCTCAGCTGTCAGTAATTCTGGCCCTGAATGTATATGGAAAATAGGAGAATACCAATCATTTTATCAGTGAGATGGGGAACAGTCGTCTTCCCAGAATAGTAAGGATAGAAAAACACTAGCGAGCAGCTATAAGCATATTTTTGAGATGGAGTTGAATCAGGTTAGGAAGAGTTAGATTAGATTGACTCAATACTCAGTGTTTCAGAGTCCAAAATTCATCCTTCTGTATCTTTACGAGGGGTCTCATTACAACTTCCCAGATCTGTGCCTATTTAATCTTCCATTAGTATTCAGTCTTCAGAGTAACTTTCAGAGTATAGCAGCTCCTATTCAATTAATATAAACACATATGAATTAGGTGTTGTCTATAATAAGATGTATATCACTACATCTAATTATATATCATTGCATCTGAAGGAAAGAAAAGATTTAGTATTAGTTCATTACTTTTCCAGGCAGAATAATGTATTTCCCAGTGCCTTAATACCCTGCTTTAAAGATTATCAAACATTACGTCTTTTCTTTTGGATTTTTCCATGTTCTTTTTCTATATTGAGCACTTTTTCCTTCTTTTATAAATTTTATTTGACATCCTAAATATTTTATCCATGGTATTCCATGGCACTCTGACCCCTTCATAACTTTATACGTTCTTAAGTACTCTTGTAGTTTTCTTTTTAATACAGCAAAATGCAGAAATACAAGCTAAAATCCATCCCTAAGCTGCAAAGAAATTTTAAAACTGCTTTTAAGTGCTGATTCAAGGCCTTAAACTTATTGGGAGGAAAAATTAGAGAAAAAAACTTTATCCTTTGGATAAAGCTATACATAATTGGAGTATTTCACAAATAAATAGTTAGCTCTCTCATATTTTCAGTTTCTTCTCTCTAAGCTTGTTCCTGAGCATTAATTTCTGCCAGGCTATATGATACCCTGGAAATCAATGTAATATTTCAGGTAGGCTGCACCAGAATATTCTGGGTAGATGTTAATTATTCTTTTTATTAGAGTTCAGATATAGGAATAAAAACCCACGGTGATTTACACTTCTTTGTAATTAGATGTAATAATTGGAATTTCTGTCATAGTGCACTGTGGCTTTGCTTTGAAGGAAG
Source organism: Sula dactylatra (assembly GCA_013389905.1). Lineage (NCBI taxonomy): Eukaryota > Metazoa > Chordata > Aves > Suliformes > Sulidae > Sula > Sula dactylatra. Next base: position 34,334 of record WEKW01008937.1, read on the forward strand.
AGCAATATTTTACACCTAGTGATTTCCAATATTTATCAATTTTCCTATATTTCCTTGTGGGTCTCTCTACTGAAACTTCCCATCATGTTCACTCTGCTGTCATCACTACAATGCCCATCACTTTCTACAGGTCAAGAAGTTTTACATGAGTTTCTTACTTTCCTTCCATTTCCCTAACTGCAGTTTCCTGGTGGATCATTTCAAAGTGACCTTGTGAAAAGGGGTGATGTGTCTGAGGAAGGTGCAGCACAAATCAAAAAGAGCCAATGAATTTACCCCAGCAAACTTGACTTTCCAGAGGAGTGAGGTCTCATATCACAAATAGATCTCCCGTCACATCCTTCCAAAGCTGTTTTTTGAGTGTTTTTGACTGTCTGTTTCTTTGGGCTCAGGTGGCAGTTCTCTGGGTCATCACTAAAAGGTGAGATTGCATAAAGAGAATGGGCTAAATCTTTATTTATGTTGTAAACATATTAAATATGCAGCTCAGGTGTAAAACTGGGTTTTCACAGCTGCCTAATATGTACTTTTTGCAAATAATCCCTTCATGCTGACAGCTGGAATTTCCTGGATTTGAGAAAAATCATCCTCCCTCTCATGGGAATGACTAATTAAGGGTGTCTCTTCAGTCATTCTGTATCCTCCAAGGATTCTCTAGTGCTGAGGGACATCTTCAGAGGGCCAGGTATGCTATCTTTAGCATAGTCACAATAAGCTAAATTAAAATAAGTTAAATTAAAATGAGCCAAAATCCAACTGATTGTCTAGAAGTGTCTCTTTGATATGATAGTTGCCCTGATTTTGAATCTTCCCCACTTAAAGATGTTAACATCCAGCACTTTGTTATCATTACATAAGAAGATGCAAAACAATGGTCAAATTCAAATCTGGATTCAGGTTTCGATCAGCTAGTCCTGAAGATCTGAAGGGATGGATGAAACATGTGTTTTATGTTTTATTTTTATTGTGCAGATCAGCTGATTTATCAAAATGGCATCAACTGGTGAAATATATTGGCTTCCCCCTTGGTTCCAATATATTTGCCTTTGCTTCTGTTTTTAATATTATTTTTGTAGCCTATTCCTAATTTTCATGGTAGTAGTGAATTATTGACATATATAAAAACCATGCAAGATATTTTTTATATTGAGTTTATAACCCTTGATTCAGTATTACAAACCTTCTAGAAGAAGAAAGCACAAGTGGAGGGAATAGAGGGTTCACAGCAATAGAAATCAAAGCATTGAACAATAAAGCAACAAGTCCATGGCTGAATAGAGAGCAGAATTATGGGGAATTTAAGAGACAGCTGACACAGAAGCAAAGCTGAACACTCAAAAAGACATTTACAGAGCTTAATAATGCATAGTATTTCAAAGCTAAGATATCCAGTCTGATGAGAAATTCAGATGATTTTAGACTAGAAGCAATAAAAATATTTTTCTGCTCTTATTCAGATGTTCTAATAGAATTTCACAATAATAAATGGTTGTCTTATAACTGAATTGCAAAATATTCAAAGTGAAGGATGCTTGGATGTTAGTCCCAGCTGAGAGCACGATGGCTAGAGAACCTATTATGGCAAGTGATGGCCTACATCAGTAAATGCAATCCAATATGCCAAGGAAAAGAAAAAGATTTAAGAAGTACAGGGAGAGGCTGAAGAAACTGGTTAATTCAGCTGTGAGAGGAGAATGGCAAAGAGGAGACTTTTATCTTCAGATACTTACAGAGAATTATAGAGACGACAAAACCAGGGTTTTCTCAGCAGTGCACAGTAAAGGGCAAGAGGCTGTGAAAACAAGTTGCAAAAATGAAAATTCTGCTTAAATATAAGGAGAAATGGGAAAAAATCACAATGAGAGTGACTGAGCACAAAAACAGGAGCCCAGAGAAGTTGTGCAATCTTCAGCCTTGTTGGTTTTCAAAACTGAACTGGATGAGGCCCCGAGCAAAGTGTTTTAACATATAAGCTGGCACTTGTTTGAGTGGGAAGTTGGACTGGACGGACTCCAGGGGTCCCTTCCAATCTGTTGTTTTATGTTTTATGAGAGGGTCTGTATTAACAATGTAATCATATACATGGTTGTTTTTCAGTACCAAGTTTGAGCTCCGACACCATCTAGTTTCCTCTTACAGATGTTACAGAAGTAGCCTATAATTCTTCCAGCCTATGAAAATCACTACCAATGCACATAATTTAAGCTGAGATACAGTTTTTTAAAAGTCATTCTTATGTATTCTTATTAAAAAGCAACAATGTGCATGGTATAACAATCATATTTATCCTGCCTCTTTAATGCAAGGCATGTATCCAGCCCACAACATCCATATAGAAAGAGTAAGTGATTTCAATTTGATAGCACTCTTAACCCCCATTGTACTGGTATTTTTGACTGCTAAAAATTCAGGCATAATTTAAACTTCCCTGGATAGATTAAAATGACAACTCCATTGGCCAAATGTTGAGAGCACTTTTTACTCAGATTTACACAACACTGCCTGGGATCGTTAAGTTGTTTTGTTTTGTTATAATCAATTTCTCTTCTGTATTAGGATTCTTACTAAGCTACCTTGCTCACAGGTTAATACAGGCTGATGTTGTTGAGCATTTGCCCATAGTCTACAAGCATAATCAGAAAACAGAAATCATTTCAATCAGAAGGGAAGTAATTTTGATTCCCCAAAAGCTTTCAAATCATCTGTGACTGAGATTTCTGCTTTCAGGATCATTGCCTTTCCCCATTACATGCACTGAAATTAATGTTTGATGAAAGCAAATAAGAGTAAAATTAAATATTTTCTGATACAAATGATAATTGGGCACTTGTCTGATAAGATGATTTTATTTAAACAAAATGTACTTGTGTAACACTGCATTTCCGATTCTACAATCCTGTAATCTTCAGGCTGCTTCTCTTTTCCAAGTCATCATAATTAAAGGCAGGTGTTCAATTTAGCCACCAGAAGGGATGAGTTAATGGTGTAATTATTAGTTGTGAAAGATTTTTAATTAGAATTATAAAGTGTTTAGGCGTGTAACATGCAGGTAGATGCTCCTCAGATTTTTTTTTAAGTGCATAGGCACCTATCTCCAATAAAAAGAGAAGGACTTCAGCTCCTAAGTATTTAAAAAATGTCATTAGGAGTTTATTTATGTCTCAGGGCACTAATTAGATATGTTCCTTTGTGCAAAATTCAGATTGAAATTGTTATCCAAGCTTTCTGGTAACACACATGTATTACTAATAGAAGTTTATCTTCTTCCTTGGTTACTAATGGAGTGGAAAGCATCACATTTTGTTGTAGCATTTTATCCTGATTTTCTTTTTCCAATTATTTTCTTTTTCCAAATAGAGAACAAAAATATTTGTCAAACAATTCTGACTTATCTACCCTGTTATTAACATATTCCAGTCTTTCACCACACTCACTGTGAAAAATTTCTTCCTTGTATCTAGTCTGACCCTGCCCTCCTTTATTTTAAAAACATTACCCCTTTTCCTATTTCTACAGGCCCTCCTAAAAAGTCTGTCCCCATCCTTCCTATCGTCCCCCTTTAAGCACTGAAAGGCCACAACAAGGTCTCCCCCACAGAGCCTTCTCTTCTCCAGGCTGCACAACCCCAGCTCTCTCAGCCTGTCCTCACAGCAGAGGTGCTCCAGCCCTCGGATCATTTCTGTGGCCCCCTCTGGCCCCACTCCAACAGGTCCGTGTCTATCCCGTGCTGAGGACCCCAGAGCTGGACGCAGCACTGCAGGGGGGTCTCACCAGAGCGGAGCCGAGGGGCAGAATCCCCTCCCTCGCCCTGCTGCCCACGCTGCTGGGGATGCAGCCCAGGAGACGGGTGGCTTTCTGGGCTGCGAGCGCACGTTGCTGGGTCATGTCCAGCTTTTCATCCCTCAGTACCCCCAAGTCGTTCTCCGCAGGGCTGCTCACCATCCCTCCATCCCCCAGCCTGTATTTGTGCTTGGGATTGCCCCATTCCAGGTGCAGGACCCTTCACTTGGCCTTGTTGAACCTCACATGGGCCCAATTCTTGAGCTAGTCCAGGTCCCTCTGGATGGCATCCTGTCCCTCAGGCTTATCAACCACACCACTAGCTTGGTGTCATCTGCAAACTTGCTGAGGGTGCACTCAATCCCACTGTCTGTATCATTGATGAAGATATTAAACAGTACTGGTCCCAATATGGACCCCTGAAGGACACCACTTGCCACTGATCTCCATCTGGACATTGAGTCGCTGACCACTACCCTCTCGATGTGACCATGCAACCAATTCCTCATCCACCGAACAGTCCACCCATCAAATCCGTAACTTAGAGAGAAGTATGTTGTGGGGTACCAAGTCAAAGACCTTACAGAAATCCAGATAGATGATATGCATAGCTCTTCGCTTGTCCACTGATGTAGTCACTCCATCATAGAAGGCCACTAGGTTGGTCAGGCAGGACTTGCCCTTGGTGAAGCAATGCTGGCTGTGTCGAATCACCCCCCTGTCCTCCATGTGCCTTAGCATAGCTTCTGGGAGGATCTGTTCCATGATCTTCCCAGGAACAGAGGTGAGGCTGACAGGTTGGTAGTTTCCAGGGTCCAAGAGGCCTTTTAACTGTTTACTTCTGGAATGTAGAATAGCATATTGTAAAAAGAATCAGTTGTTATTGTTATTTCTTTTTGCTTAGGAAATTATAATTTCCTAAGCTTCAGCTCCTGGTCATGATTGGAAAAAAGCTATTGGACTAGATGGACCTGTGATTTGACCTATTGTCATGTAGCTCTGACTTAGCTGCTGCAACAATTGTTATAAAAAACCATTTTGCTTTTTTTTTTTTTTTGACTTATTTTTCCAACAGTTTCACTCAGAGTTTTCTTAATAAAATTTGGGAAATAAACTCATATTCAAAACTTTGTGGCACATTTTTTACATAACTTTGTTAGAATTGTGCCTGTATGTATTTGCAGATTTCATGTATCAACAGTTGTTAAATGATGAATATGCCTGTATATAATACAACAGAGTCATGATTAGGTCATGGAGTCAAAAAAAAAAGACAACATTTAACAAATATGTATTATCATAGAATTATAGAATTATTAAGGTTGGAAAAGACCTCTAGGATCATCAAGTCCGACCATCAGGACAATAACAGCTCTACCTACCATCCATAATCTGCTAGAAGAACTAGATGAGATTTTAATGAGTGATTATATTTTTCTACTGAAAAATAATATTCCTAAATAGCTGAACATTTCTACCTGCTGCACGAGCACAGATACTTTTTCCTGTCATTACTTTACTCTGTATTGTGTCTACTCTCCTTATAACTTCTAAAATGGCTTTGTGACAAGTACATACTCTTTGCTTAATAGTAACTTTATTCTTTTTAAAATCTAAAATAGGATCCTCAGTCTTCTTTTTTTCTTTTTCTTTTTTTTTTTTTTTTTACATTCTGACACATCGCATGCTGTGCCTGTGACGTGTACAGACAACAGACTTCTGTTAAATGGAGATTTTTGCAAAGTTATTCAGTTGTGACAGATTCATACTTTTTAAGAGACCAGTATGACCTAGCATAAACCCAAGCCATGAATTCAGTAATTCAGTCAGATGATTCTTATTTCAAGACTACATACTGATCATCTTGTCCACCATCATGTGCACCCCCCTTCATCCTAGTCATACTAATCAGAAGCTTTTCATATACTCCAAGACTGTCTCATCATTTCTGCTAATTAAGAATGGAAATTACAGTCCTTTAGAGACCACATCAAGGTAGATCTTCCATGGTAATGGGTGAAAACACCCAATGTGATGTGTGATGTCTGTGAGGTCTATGCTTTCCACTTTCAATCATCAATGTCTACACTACAATGGTAGTATGCCTCTTGCACCATCACAAGATCAAGACAAATGAGTTGCCATTCAGAGTCATAGTTCCTCCTACATTCCCCCATCAGCTTAGTTTCATCAGCTTTCTTTTGTAAATGTGAGAATTTGCTGCCCTGTGTATGTTCAGCTAACACAGGCAGTAAGCAGGACACTGTGTCCTTCTGCATCTCTGCTTTTCCCTGCGATTTTTTTCTTCTTTTTCTATAGTCAGAGGCAATTTTGCTGATACAGTAAGAAAGCTTTGAGAAGCTTACTTATTTTTGCTCCAATATGACTATGGGCAGATCATGAAAGTTTAAGCGTGGATTAGCAGATACGTACGTTGGGTCCATTAGTACCTCTGTGTTTGAGGCATTCTTGTTAAAGGACATAGCACTTCATGAAGCTAACTTACTTAATTCAGCCTTTTGCAGGCCAGCAGGCAATAATGATCTAACCAAATAACTTCAAAGTAATAGGAGCAGAAAAGAAACGGAAGGACCAGGTTTAGATATAGTGAAACAGGTGTTCCCATTCAAAATCATTTGTTATAAATAATAACATAGTGATAAATAATAAAGGAGCGCTGACTTGGGATGGGAAAAGCAAACCAAAAAGCTACTGCTACTTCAATTGATATGTCTATTTAATCCCTCAGACTCTCAGACCTGAGCTTTGTTTCAAAAAGCTGTCATTCAATTTAGCGGGGATTTTTCTGTTGTGTTTTATAGTTTTGACTCAAACAAAACAATTATATCAGTTTATTTCATGGCATTTTTTTCCCAAGAAAAGCAAGAAAAACAGGAATTGTGATCACCCCACTTTTTCTCTTCTACCCTTTCTGATTTTTGCAAATTAAAATTTTCTACACTGTTCAATGGAATAACAGTCAGAAAAGATAAAGACTTTTGATTTCTATATCAAATTGTATACTTTCCAGTTCCCTGATGCAGAAAATATGTGAATGTTCTGAAATATTTTCTTCCTAATAGAGGCTTCACAAATGAAATGAAAAATTGATAAAGGGTTTGGATACTGAACAAGTGTACTGGTTGTAGGAATGCTATAATGGTACATTTTATGATGCTCAAGACATTTAAATATACAAGACAATGCAAACCCCCCAGAATTTGTCTTGCATTCTTTTAAAATATAATAGTATTGGCCTTATGTGAAATCTTTACTTATTTTGGTGAGCTGCTGTTTACATGAATAGCCTCATTCACTCTCTAAAACAGTTGTATAAGTGAGTGGTCTCCAGCATCAATAAAAGAAAGGAAAAAAAGCACAGTTCATATGTAAAGGTATATATTTAATCAAGATCTTATACACATTAATTTGTGCAGCCATGGGGCTGGAAAACATCTTCATTCACTTCAATTTCCTATTAGTGAAATCAGAAAATATGTCAAAGCTAATTTCTAGATGAATATTACCTACTTTGGACGTGAGAATATGGGTAAAGAACTAATGAAAACAAGTTCATAGCAATTTTATAAATTAAACTGATATTTGTCTCTTGACAAAAAAAAAAAATCAGTGTAGACAGCTAAAACCTGTAAACCTATAACTGGTTTAGGGTTTTTTCAGGACTCAAATTTTGTTTCAGTTATCAATGCTGACTACCAAAAATAAACATATTTGATTAAACAAGAAAGTAAGCAAGTTGGATTTTTGATGTTATCTACTTCTTCACTAAGGCTCTTTCATCAGAAAAATAAAAATAGAAACTACCAATGAAGTTATACTAAAGGCTGATAAATGCTTTCTGTGGCTTAAAGACCATAGCTTGCATTTTGACCAGGGCAGACATTCCAAGGTGCTCTAGAAAGCTGTAGTAGTACCAGACCCCATACAAGGATACAGTGTAGACTGCATTCTTATATTACAAGCTTTACATTAACTCTTACAGGGATGGCAAAGGGTGGATGTTTCTGTGGTCTAATTCATTGATGCAAACTGTCCAGGGCTATTGAGCACAAATATAACACTTCTGATTCACACGGTCCTCAAGACATTCTCCAAGACACAGGCTATTGGAAATGGTTGTTGTTCTTGTACTCTGGCCACCTGCTAATGGTTTTTTTTTTGGAGATGGATTTCTGGGCTTGATGGGAATTTGGCTTGACTCAATATGATTTTTTTTCCTATGTTTGTGTATATTCCTGTAAATAAATAAACTAAACATATTTTCCAAAGCAAGGAGTGACATCTGTCCAGTTAAATCAACATCTGTTTAAACTGAAATGTCATGATTCATTTCACCTTACTGCAGAAATCTCCAGTGTGAATGTCTACGTCAGAGCTAGTAATCCACACCTCATTCTCAATGGAGACAAATAGGCACTTTGAGGCTGTGATTCAGTGTATCTTAAGGTAGATATCTAAAATGCATTATGTCATAAAACGGTGTTAACTGCTAATGCTGTGCAATAAATCTGCAGAAATACTCTAGCAGGATACTTACTGTAACAGTTTTTTTTCACATGACCTTTTGACCCTTGATGTGAAACCACTGGGATCCAACCAGAAATCTAAATATAATCATTCATTTCTCTCACACATTCCTTCAGGACTGTAAGGAAAGGTAAGAGGCAAAACTGCTGTGAAGGAACTTAATTGTCCTCAATTGCCAGCCCATTAATAAGCATACTTCGTTCTTATTTCTGAAATAATTTCAATTTCAGTATTTAAAAGAACATAAGAAATGCCCTGCTGGGAGGGACCATCTAGCCCTGTATTTGACCTGCAGGAGGGGCAATTAGAGAAGCTGCCTATGGAAAGCATCAAATCCTGACCACTGTCTGCAGTCCAATTTTCTTGCATTCCCCCAGCATCCAGAGCTGTTGTTTTTGACATATTAGAAGTTACATCCCTGACTTTTCAGTTTCTTTTAACGGGTCTTCTGTTTATGAATTCTTTTTGACTCTTTTTATACCAGTTTCTCTTGACATCAGGTTTTGGAGGTTCACTTTTCATTGTGCAAAGAGGAGTTTCAGTTATCTGCTTTAAACTAGTCTCCTGCAAACTTCAGCCAGTGTCACGTCTTTCTTGTATTGTGAGTTTTGGGTCAAAAAAACCCCTAGACAAACAGTTGTGCATTCCCTTTTTCTTCTTCCTTTCAACTTTGTACACCATGATCACATTCCTCCTCAGTCCATAGCCCCACCCTCCTCCAA